>JBBPDH010202346.1:0-14830 GCA_037974565.1 Clupeocharax schoutedeni
GACATTTGGTGGCTTTTTGAGCAGACTTTAGCTACTTTCCATTGAAAATAGTTGGCAACACTGCCTCTTTGTGCCTAAGAGTAGCATCACAGTCGATTCGGAACAATACCATGTTGCTAATAGCCGTAGCTGTCTCCGGAACGCCGTCGTTGAGCCATGACTCAGTAAAAATGTTAACACAACAGTCTCTGAACTCGCTGAGTGGTTTGCTGGAGTCAGATGTGGTCCCGTTTATAGTCCAGGGACCGAACGTCGGTGAGGAAAATGGATGGTATTTCTGGACGGCTAGCATTAGCCTTTAGCTTGGCGTGGATGCCTCCATGCTTGGCCCGCTTAAGCGTTCTCGCACACTGCCTGTGATGCCTTCTCCCCTGGCCACCAGCTTCAGGCAGCGCCGCGGTCAGGGGTTCGCACAGGAAGTTGAGATCTCGGAGTAGCAGCAGCAGTTGCTCGTCACTGAGGTAAGCTACACGCTTATCTCTTATCTGGAGCAGGGTCTGTTGGTCATAAACATCTGTACCTGCTGTTCAGATACACGTTTGCAAGTTTCAGTGTGAAATCTTGAGAAGTAACACACAATAGCACCAAAGTGTTGGACCCAGAGTGGCCACCGTGTCCTAGCGCGCCACCATTTTGGTTTCTTTTGAGAGCTACATCTCAGATTAAATAGCCATTTAAGTACATTTTCGCAATTTGAGAAATTAATTTTGAAGACCTTTTCTTTCATATAAGACCAAAAAAGAAAAATGTATATATTTGTTTTTCTAAATAATTGGCTCATATTTCAATAAATAGAGCCCCGATATCCGACTCATTACGGCTGATCGGGTCACATATAGAGGCTATTTTTCACTGTGCAAAAGTCTTGAGATAAATACACACACACACACACACACACCAAAGAACCCAATAATTATGAAGACAGCTGGAAACAGGGATGTTTCATTACTTTCATTACTTACAGGGAAATTGCTGATGCCAAATGGATTGACATGGTAATATTTGTCCAGGAGGTTTCACAACAGGCACGATTTAAATTGCCAGATTCTATTTTCCCCTCACTGAAAAACAGCATTTTATGGTCTTTTATTTTGATTATTTTTTAACTGTCCCTTTCGGCTACTCTCCCAAATCCGGATTAAAATGATTTGACATCAATTCAACTTCCCATCTTCTGTCCTTTTTATTTTCTCTTTAATGCATTTCAATGTATTTCTCTGTTGTGTACCTTTAATTCATAAGCTGCATCAGTATTAAAATTAGAATCGATTTAATGCAGATGACAAAGAACATCCGTGAGCTGGCTGGGATGGACAACAAAGGCACAGGAAAACAGCCTCAGGTTTAAAGACAGAAAAAAAGTTCCCTTTTGCTTCAGATAACAGATGTGAAAATAAAACCAATCCTTTGCTGTTATGAGGAAGCTCATTTTCTGGGGGTGTGACAGAAGCTGGTTTCATGAGTTCCGTCGGATCAATGAACCACTAACAAGCAAACGAGTAAAAATGCCTGTGGAAAATATGATTCTTCATTATCCAAACCTCGGAGGAGATGCAATGTAACAGCTATCACAGTTCTTTAAATCACTTTAAGAAGCCCAGGATGGACCGAATAAACACAGCTGGAAGTTTTTGTAAAGCATCCACAGACAGCAGACTTTGCCAGAACACACTAACACAGAATACATTCGCTAACAGAATGTACATTATGTCAAGGGCATTAACAAAAATAACATAAAATCCAGTTTAATGTGATTACACAGATTTCAGTCAGCTCAAGTGCTGAGCTTTTCACAATATAGGTGATTGCATATCATCATGTAGATTTTATTTAAAGTATATCAAAACAGTGTCATGGTAGTTATTAAAAAAAGTAACCCATTACTAATTACTTTCTTCAAACTGCAACATTTTTACTCAGTACGTAATGACAAAAAAATATTTAAGCAAGTTATTTAAGCACTTTACCCTGAAACCAAACGAATTTGAACCAAAATAAACCACAAAAAGAAAAAAAATATTTCAGTATTCACTTAAATACCCACAGTAAAACCCTTCTGAAGGCATGCGAGTGATATGCTTGGTCAAAATGTGTCCAATGGGATGTTCATGCATTGTGTATGGATGTGTGTCACTGCAAAACTCCGACCAATTAATTTTACCTTAAAATTAGATTTAAGGCATGAGTGCGAAACCCCGTTAGTTCAGGAGTTTTTATTATTTAATGTGACATCCCCGACTGTCTCCCAAATAAGAGTCGGAGCACAGGAAGGTGCTTTATTTTAAAAGAAACATACAACTAGCGCGTGTGTCTCAGGGGACCGACAACCCAGTTCCACCTCAACTTTAATAGTTCACCAATCATATTTCACCCAATCATCAAACACATGTGCTTAAATTTAAATTACACACAGGTGAATTCAAAATCCCACCACCTCTACTGGCCGTCCACCCACATAACCCTCTTAACCCTTACATTAACGTCCTTAACCCTTACATTAAAGGCCTTAACCCTTACATTAACGGCCTTAACACTTACATTAACGTCCTTAACCCTTACATTAACCCCCTTAACCCTTACATTAACCCCTTAACCCTTACATTAAAGGCCTTAACCCTTACATTAACAGCCTTAACCCTTACATTAACGGCCTTAACATTTACATTAACGGCCTTAACACTTACATTAATGGCCTTAACCCTTACATTAACCCCCTTAACCCTTACATTAACGGCCTTAACCCTAACATTAACCCCCTTAACCCTTACATTAATGGCCTTAACCGTTACATTAACGTCCTTAACACTTACATTAATGGCCTTAACCCTTACATTAACGGCCTTAACCCTTACATTAACCCCCTTAACCCTTACATTAATGGCCTTAACCCTTACATTAACCCCCTTAACCCTTACATTAACGGCCTTAACCGTTACATTAACGTCCTTAACACTTACATTAATGGCCTTAACCCTTACATTAACCCCCTTAACCCTTACATTAACGGCCTTAACCCTTACATTAACCACCTTAACACTTACATTAACGGCCTTAACCCTAACATTAACGGCCTTAACCCTCACATTAACGGCCTTAACCCTTACATTAACCACCTTAACACTTATATTAACGGCCTTAACCCTAACATTAACAGCCTTAACCCTCACATTAACGGCCTTAACCCTCACATTAACTGCCTTAACCCTCACATTAATGGCCTTAATCCTTACATTAACGGCCTTAATCCTTACATTAACGGCCTTAACCCTCACATTAATGGCCTTAATCCTTACATTAACAGCCTTAACCCTCACATTAACGGCCTTAACCCTTACATTAATGGCCTTAACCCTCACATTAACGGCCTTAACCCTTACATTAACGGCCTTAACCCTCACATTAACGGCCTTAACCCTCACATTAACCCCATTACCCCTAACATTAACGGCCTTAATCCTCACATCAACGGCCTTAACCCTTACATTAACCCCATTAACCCTAACATTTACGGCCTTAACCCTCACATCAACTGCCTTAACCCTTACATTAACCCCCTTAACCCTTACATTAACGGCCTTAATCCTTACATTAACGGCCTTAATCCTTACATCAACTGCCTTAACCCTTACATTAACGGCCTTAATCCTTACATTAACGGCCTTAATCCTCACATTAACGGCCTTAACCCTCACATTAACGGCCTTAACCCTTACATTAACGGCCTTAACCCTCACATTAATGGCCTTAATCCTCACATTAACGGCCTTAACCCTTACATTAATGGCCTTAACCCTCACATTAACGGCCTTAACCCTTACATTAATGGCCTTAATCCTACATTAACCCCATTAACCCTTACATTAACGGCCTTAACCCTTACATTTAAAGGGGAAATTAAAAAAAAAAAAACCCTACTCAACCTTAATCTGTGCACTTTTTCCTTAATTTTCCTTCATTTCTTGTATGGGAAATTACAGTCAAAAAGAAGGTCGTAGTCTGTGTGTGTGTGTGTGTGTGTGTGTATGTGTGTGTGTGTGTGTGTGTTGCAGAGAATGAACCTCAGTTTTCGAGCACCTCTGTGTTGTTCACGGACCTTCATACTAAGAACCTCGAGGCAGCAGTGGCCCATGGCCAGAAAGTGACCATTGATGAAGGACTAGAGCACAATTAACACAAACTACAGCTTCAGATTCAGTTCACTAGTAAATTAATGAAAATGCAGTCCTTCAATAAAAAGAGGCAATCAACTTGCAGTCAAAGCCACATGCAAAAGGTGTGTCTTCATTATGAAGATTTGAGCAGGAACAGTAGCCCGAATGACCTGAAAGATGTGTTTGTTGTGTGCATGGGTGCATTTTAAATGTGTGTGTGTGTGGGGGGGGGGGGGTGAAGGGCACTGTGTCTGAGCTGTTGTCTGGGGAGGGGAAGAAAGGAATGTGGGGAGGGTAGTCTGGTGCCCATGGTTGTGTGTTATTTTAGCCAAAGTCCACAAGCTATTCGTGCAATTTTTGTTAGGTCTTACCTGTGATTTCAAATATGCTTTTGGAACCTTGTGGTAAGTTTTGGTTTCCTCATTTGAACAGATAAAACCTTTAAACTTGCGTAAATGGATAAAGCATATGCATTGCTAAGATCTCTATGAAAAGACTTTGCCATAAGTACTTTGATTCAAGTCAGTACACCTTTGCTCATCTCATTTTAAGAATGTAACTGATGAGTGGAAACAATGCATATGCACTGATCAGCCTTTACATACACCTGCAGAATATGGCCTCCAAAACATTTCTGACCCCACAAGATGGTATCTGAAGAAATCTGGCCCTGGGACACCAGAAGGAGAGCTTCGGAGTCCAGTAATTTGTGAAGAGATGCTTCCATTTATCAGACGCCCTACAGGTGTGATCAAATTGAGATCTGTGGAATCTGGAGGCCAAATCAAATCGCTGTCATTTTCCTCAAACCATCCCTGAACATGTTTTGCTGCGTGACATGCTGCTTTATCCTGCTGATAAAGGCCACATTAGAGACTACTGTTGTCATTAAGGAGTGTACATGGTCTGTTAGGTGGGTACTATATATCAAGATAACATCCACATGAATGCCAGGACTCGAGGTTCCCCAGCAGAGCATTGCCCAGAGCATCACAGTGCCTCTGCTATAGTGCATGCTGGTGCCATCTCTTCACCGGCTAAGCAAAACACACCCAGCTGTCCACATGATGTTAAAAAATGTGATTTATCAGAGCAGGCCACCTTCTTCCATTACTCCACAGCACAGGTTCGATGTTCACATGCCAGTTGCCAGTACATCTTGGCTGTGGACAGCTCCTTGGGCTTCCTTGGAGGTATCAAGCCCTTCAATGTGAGACCACCCCACAAGTTCATACACTTGCCCATTTTTCCTGTTTCCAACAGATCAACATCAAGACCCGACTGTTCGCTTGCTGTCTAATATATCCCTCCCCTTGACAGGTGCCATCATAACGAAATAATCAATGCTATTTCCTTTACCTGTCAGTGGTAGATGTGTGTGTGAAAGTGTTGTGTTTATTGATTCAGAAGGGTGTAAAATTTTTTTATACATAAACTCTGTAGTATAACTGTAGTATAAATTAATAAATATAGTGAATAAATGCTATTACTGAGTATGCAGTGTATGTTTCCTGCATCATAGCGGATAGCTAAATGCTAAAAACATGTTCATAGTAATAATAAGTACTTTTTTTCAGTTACACATTACAATAAGGATACAAGAATAGCATTAATCTGTTATGTCATGCATGAGGACTCATTAATTTGTGCATGTAATGCGTCTCGATTGGGAATTATGAATTTGCAGTAATGATGTCTCATGCATGTCTTGATGCAGGAGCAATGGAGTTATTCATGTAATAATTAAGGGACTTTATTTGTGAGATATTTTACCGGCCTCTGTGATTTACGTCTTAGGAAACATGAACTAGGCAGGCAGGTTTCCATGATAGTGCTCCTTTATTTCTAAACCAAAACAGAAAACAAACCTGGCTCAATGGCCGCTACAAACAGGAAGATAACTATAGATAACTAGAACGTGGCATAAGCAAGACAGGATAACTAGAAACGAGGCGCATTACCAGGCGTAAATGAGGCAATGGACCGATAGCACAGGTCCATACAAACAGAACTTAAATACAAGACAAAATCAGTGATCAGAACACAAGGCAGGTCAAAACGAGACACGTGACAATAAACGGACAAGAAAGTCAAAATAAAAGTCCCAAAATATAAACAAAACCGATGGCCCTTACCAACCGCTGGCTGAGCCGTTACACTCATGAAACCAAAGCTCAGTTTACCTCTTCTGAATGTTGCTGCTTCACAAATTCATAATTGTGGCCCTCATAGTGGAGCGCTGAAATAATCCCTCTTGACCACGGTTGATGATATTTAGGAAAAATTATTAATTGAGCCTTTTTAGGTTAGGAATGGTCTTCCCTCACTCCTCTATTTGCTCGTTTAATTTTTATTGCTCAAGCATAATAATCAACATGGTATGTACTTGATGTAAAATCTGTACTTGAGGTATAAAAGGCACTTAGATTATTTTAAATTGTGATTGATCAATGGCTTTCCAAAAACATAATCAAAAACAATATTTCACCACTTGCCCTTGAGGACACCAAACATAATGAATTATTGAGCAATAATATTTAATATTAATTTTGTGGTGAGCAATTACATTCAGTTCATTTTCATTTGCAACAATGATTCTGCATTTCAGGTTTCTGTGCTGATTACACTTCTCTTATGAAATTCTGTGGCAAATTTGAGGCACCGACCAGTAAGTAATATTAGTGCTTTTTTCTGAGAGGATGTAGTAGCACTTAATATCCAAAACTGAGGAAATCCTAATATAAGCATGAAGTCTTTAATATTTCATCTTTCAAATAAAACATTTCAAATACAAATACACTTTTTTTACATTAAAACAAAAAATATAAACGAGGAGTGTATATACCAGGAGTGGTAGACAGAAGTATGTTTACAACTTTTATAAAGTTAGCTGTCATTGCTATGTCATGTTGTATATAAATATTAAACATGTACATAATTTTGTGACATTGAATATAGATTTACATAAAAAATTGTTTTCCTTACATTTTTTAAACAAATTTGCCCAAACTAAATGCGCAGGAGTTGCACTTTATAAACAGGTGTCACGGACATGGGGGCTAGCCCCCTTCGACCGTGAGCTACCTCGGAGTATGGACCAAGCTCGAGAACGTGAATCAATTTCTGTGGTTTTTATTCAAAGCAAAACAAAACAGGAAAACAAACCTGGCTCAGTGGCCGTTACTAGAACATGAACGTGAGAAACGAGATGCAGGTTGCAAACAAGGAAAATGAGGCGATGGACTGACACAGAATGAACGCAAAACAGAACGTAAATACAGCCAGTCATTAACCCTAAACACAAACAGATGAAAACTCAACTCACATGACTCTAAACACAAAACAGATGAAACCAAGACACGTGACAAACGAACTAAACAAAACAGGGTATCAAAATAAAAGTCCCAGGAAAATAAACAGAAAAGCAGTGGCCCCTACTGGCCACTGACCAAACCGTTACATTCTGGGGTTTAGTCATGTTTTTATGATATTACCACTGTGATAGGATCTGTAAGTGATTTAGGCTAGGATGTTTCAACTAACACCAAATTTGAGTTATACGACTGTCATAGGAATGGAACTGTGTCGTACGTCGAGGACCCCCTATAGAACAAATCAGAAATTCATTATGTAGTATTTGATTGATACATATGCTGGACAGCACCGTGCATATGAATGATTTAATAATGTTTACAATTCCATTCCCTAACTACAGGGGGCAGTCTCTCCCTGGAGCAACTTAGGGTTAAGGGTCTGGCTCAGGGACCCAGTGGTGGTGTGCTGAAGGTAGGATTCGAACCCATGACCTCTACTCCACCACCACCCCTAATAAGACACAAATAAGACAGAAGTGCTAATAAACAGTCTGTACTACAGCTCTAGCTACTGATACACAGAAATCCAGTTGGGCAGTTGGGTGGCAGAAAGTCCGGGTTTGATCCCCAAGACCGCTAGGTACAGCTGAGGTACCCTGAGCAGGGTACCGTCCCACACACTGCTCCCCGGGCGCCGTGTTCCTGCTGCCCCCTGCTTCACTTGGTGAATGGGTTAAATGCAGAGGAAGAATTTCGTGCTGTTCGCACTGTGTGCAGTGGTGTGTTCACGTATGACCGAATGGTCACTTTCACTTTCAAATTTATCACACAAGTCTCACATTGTTAATGTATTGCTAATATGTTTGAAGCAGCTATGATAAACGTATAAAATCACCTTCCTTGTAACTTTTTCCCAATGATAACAGCATCAATCAACAAAAGAGAGTCAGGAGGCACACTAGGATTAATATAAGACAGAATAGCAATAACATGAATTGGTGGATTTTCCTGGGTCAGCAGGGACAACTGTTTTGTCTTGATTCTGGGATCAAAGTGAATTTTAATGAGGCAAAACTCCAGGTTTTTCTTAGTGATTTGTCTTGCAGAATAAAGCACAGAAGCTATGGTCTTACTGATGAAGCTGCTGTTCGGGGTTTACATCAAATAATGAAAAGAAGGCAAACCTCACTATGTTTGTTTTCCATTTTTTAGGTATTTTTGAGCCATAACACTTTGAATCATTGCTGTTCAAGTCAAGGTCAGGTTGCAAGCCTTACTTTTTTTCGGTGTCTCAAGTCAATTCATATTTGTTACTCAAGTTTGTTACTTTAAAAAAAAAAAAGTTTTTTAGTTGGGGAAAAAAACATTACAACTGGTTAGATGGTTTTTATGACCTACTGTATAGTTGGTGAAAATAACTGACCAAATCCATTGCACTCGATCATGCTATTCTCTGTTTTATCTTGGTTGGCTTTATGTGTCGTGGTTTATGAAGATCTGTGATATTGTAGACCTATGAGCCATGAGAAGCCCTGTGTTAACATAGTCTTGCATGATGTGAAGCACCGTGAAATTCTTGCAACACACAGCCTTGAGAGGCAAACAGAGACACATTAATATATAACAAAAATGATTTTTGCAGTGAGATGTATGTATTTTATAATGACTTCAAATATGCCGCTGGCTCGTTTAAAAAAAAGAAAAGTTTTAATAATTACCAATTCAGAGCTTGAACAGATGATGAATGCATGTGGAGATTAACACAGTGAAGCGGATTCAGAGGGGAAATGATGGCTGATTCCGTCTTTGGTCTGCATTGCGTTCATCCTTCAAAAGAGCTGAACCAGAGTTCATTTGGAAGTGGACTGAGATGGACCTGCTCATCTCACTATCCATTACTTCTTGGTTACTGTGTAAAACACACTTGTATGAGCTGTATCGGGGAAACACAGTCCTTTATGGTAATTTAGTGTGTAAGAAATAGGCAACATAAGTCAAATAAGACTATCCCTGCCTTTCATTCAGTCTGAAAGCTTAGAAACTAGGCAGTAATAACAGTTCAGAAACAGCTGCCTTAAAATAAAATGTTACCTGTAAAGCTTACAGAGCTGTTTCCTGAATTAACATTTTGTCGGATCTGCTTAGGTGAGGATTTTGTCATGCTTTGTCATTACAGGCATCTTTAACCAATCAGTTTAATATCAGCCCAGTTAGATGCTTCCTAATCACACACAGGCATATTGTAGAGATGAAATGTACAGTATGTGTTAAATGTCTCATGCATCATTTATTTTGTTCTCTTAGAGACTTATACAAGTAACGCATTTCTTATTAAGTCATTCACTGTAATGTGATTACAATCATTTATACTGTAACTCTAAGGGTTACATTAATGATAAGATTCTATTCATACGGCTCTAATAGAGATGAACAAGGCCCCTCCAGATGGAGAGACCAAGAAGCATCTTTTCAAGAAAAATAATGACGAGACATGAGTACTAGCCTTCAAACTCATATGGTCAGGAAAAAGAGGTGCTATTATGAAAATCAGTTTAACACAAAAAGCCAGGGGCTGCATCAGAGGCTTCAGCTCACTGATGAATAGTAGGTCTTTCTCGGCTCTCTGATTGACTCGAGCTCTTATTTACTTAACTCTGTTGTCTGTGCAACACACACCACCCAGTCTGAGTCACTGGAGCTGGCCACTTTACTAGGTGTTCATGAGAAGACTCATGCCAGACCGACCCCCTGCTACAGCATGTGTGCACGTCCTGGACTGACTGTGTAAGCCTTTCACCAAAGACAGGCCCATTAATCACTATCCAGTAGTGCAATCCAAAATCCACAGCATTCAGCCCATGATCATGCTGCTCCTCCGAGGCTCTTTCAGAAGCTTTTATCCAGTTCCACTGTGCATTACTAGTTTGTACTTAATAACGTCTGGCCAGCTGTGAGCCTATGGTGGTCACTGATGGATGGGGTAGAGTGCCGTTGTGTCCATCAGTGGCTGCAATAATGGCATCACTGTTGTGCATAATGGCTCAGGGCCCAAAAATTATCGGGTCAGCAGTGGGTATGTGGTGGTCTCTGATGGATGAGACAGAGGGGGGATGACCAATCATGCAGCAACAAATGGGCTACAGTTATTTTACACCTATAAAGATCTCTTATATGGTACATGTACCCGATAAAGTGGCCACAGAGCTGTGCATTCTTCCTACAATGTAGCTGTGCCTAGTATAATGGCAACTCTTTATGTTTATAGATTAACCATTAATGGAGAGATTATGGTGGACACTCCAAAGGAAAAACAACTGTGCAAAGCAACCACTGCATGTATTACATCTTCTAGTTTTATTATAACTCACTCCAATGCACAGGAACATCAGATTCAGCGAATGGCTCAATGTAAATATTTGTGCTTAAAAATTCTCAAGAGAGAGTCTGTGCACTGCCCAGCATGTAAGACATTCTTCTTGTTGAGGGTCCCCGGGTCTCTTTTCTTCCACAGCATTTACATTAAAACATATCCTCTGCACACATCATGCAGAGTGTAATAATCCAAGCACTTACTGACCTGGAACTGAAGGTGTTGTAGTTGTAATGGGATGATTCACTGAGGAGCCAGTGTGATATTTCTACTAATGTGTTACTGAGTCATTGCAGAGGCTCCTGTGGGGAAAAAAAAACTACATTGCTTTTTCATGTAAAGGTCGTATTGTCTTCAGTCAGCTAGAATTATTTGCACTATATTTTATGCAAGGAAAACATCACAGAAATCCAATAAAGTGTTTTAGCTTTCAGCCTACTGTCACATTCTTTAACTGGACTTCAAATAAGAAGTTAACGGAGTGTAAAACGTCAGTTTTCTTGGTTAACATGCGATTAGAAGTTCGGTTAACTTCAGTTAACTGGAAATTGTGTTTTTTTATGGTGTATATTTGTGTGTAATTTTCCCCGCTGGCTTTTGTGAGGTTAACATTACCGTTGTGCTCTGCCATTGAATCTTGCATAACGTGTCATTATAAAGAACGACTAGCTCTCTTATCAGGGATTTCGGAGCCGGCTTGATTCACTCGCTTATTATCACCCCACAACCCTCGTTGCGAGTCTTAAACCTCAACACACTTTTATGAAAGGTTAGAAAGAAACCTTTGACAGGCTGTAATAAGGCATTCATTATGGCTGTGCCTCGTTCTGCTTGGCCACGAAAACCAAAAAAATTTCTGTGCCGTTTTATATGGATTTGAAAGCAAAAGTTCAAGACACCCTGCTATATTTAAAGTTGGCTATGGGTCATGGTTCTATGGTAGCACTGAAAAGTCTGTGTGCATGTGTCCAGGGAGTGTCCGCAGGGATTCAGTAGGTGCAATAAAGCAGTCTCCCAGCCAGTGAAGATAAACAGTCCTTTCCTGATAAGAGAAAGTCATGACTAAGGCGTTTCCTGCCTTCAGTGGCTGACTTGCATGTGACTGTGTGACCTCACCTAGGCAGTGTGTTGTGAGTAGATACGAACCACCTCTCTCCGATCGCTGTTTCTTATAAAACCCTGGAAATGGACTGACAACTACCTGAATCCTGTAAAGCGCGTATCTAGCCTTGATTGAATAGCTATTAGCTTGCACACTAAATATGCCAGAATGGCTGGAGAAGGCAAGGAGAATTGTTACAGTGGAACCAACAATTTTCTTCTACATGACCAGTACCTTCATCATGATGCCAGCCTATCAACAGCTGGTCATTGTAAAGGTAGGCAAGCCCAAAGTATTGCAGCTTTTGCTTTGGGCTGTCTATATTCGGCAACAATGTTAAGAAGGAGTGGGGCGGGTGGGGGAAAGGATAAGGGAGGGAGAAAATAAAAGAGAGGGAGGGAGATTAATCAAGACGAGTCCTGGGGAACAGTGTTTTGCTCTGTGCCCTGAAAAACAGGTCAGCGGGGTGCAGCTCTAGAACGGAAGATGGAGTCGCCTGAAGCTGGGCGGGCTAAACACAGCCCAGGCCTCTTTGGAGTGCAACAGTGCTGCTTGAGATGTGCTCAGAAACCCAGAGCTACAGCAGACATTAATCAGCCTGAACTGACCATGACTCACAAACTTCCCAAAGCAAAGCAAGAAGCCGTTGTAATCGCCTGTGCTCTAGATTCAATTATCGGTGGGGGTCATTTGTCTGGTTATAGCTGCTAAAAGTTTGTTAAGGTCATATGCGTGATACCAATTCTGACCTTGCCTGTGAAAAGATAACAGCATAAAACACTGAAATGCCTCTCTACATCTGTTTTGCGCCACCGGTGAACAAGTCTGTCCTTGTGACTGCGTGTTAAAGATGCATCCATTTTCATTGAGATGTAAAGCTGTTTTCAGCGCCTGCTCTTTTTTCCTTGCATTGCTCGGAGCAGCATATGACAGACATCCTCCTTTTTCTTCCTTCTTCCTTCTCCTACCCTTCCTATGAACTCCTGCACGCCCCTGTAAGGATGTGGGGGAATAGGTTACACGAATGCGCACAGCTTTCGCTAAAGCAGGGAAAAGTGTTGAAAGGTTCTGATGTACATTACTAACAGTCCATATTGTGCCCTTTTCTGATGTTGATTTAATCTTTCATTCTTCATTTTTTTGGATGTGGATGTCTCTGTGTTGTGGCTGTTTCAAGAGTTTTAAAAGCTGTTGTTTCAAAAAATGTTCCACTTTCATTCGTTCTGAACAGAAAAGGTATTTTTCTTCTCCCTGCTCCATTGTTCTGCCTAAATAAGATTTCTGAACTGGCTTAATATTTAAAAAAAACTTCCTTGAAGGATAGTCTTCAGCAACAGCTGAATCTTCCTCCCTGACTCTGTGTGCTCTCTGTATTATACTAGTGGGAGATAGCATGCTTCATAAACTGGGAAAATAATGACTGCAGTCAATATTCTGTGAAAATCAAGCATAATTACACAATAACGGTTTTAACCAGGCAACCACATTTAAAATGACAGAGAAATGTGCTTTGCTGAATGTGCTTGTTTAGAGCATCAACACAGCAATCAATACAAGTGAAGGACAAAATTGTTTATATATTTTAGTCTTGTTCATGTACACATTTGAATCCAGCTATCAATTTTCATTACCTCTACAGTTTCTAATCCCAACTCTCATTCTCTGCTCTATCTATGAAGGTTTGCCAGGAGCTACATGGGAAAGTGTGTGAGGGCCATGAAGATGATGAAGATGTTGAGTCTTTGTCCTCCTACGTGATGCTGTTCTACACAGCCGTTCTCAGCGTGGTCTCCGTTCCTCCAGCTTTGATGTTGGGATCATGGTCAGACCATGCCGGCCGCAAGTATGTGATGGTGCTGCCCTTTGTACTGTCTCTGCTGAGTGGTGGGGTGCTGGTGGCCATGGTTTTGGTGCAGAGTCTGAGCGTCTACTGGTGCCTGTTGGCTGCTGGCCTTTTAGGCCTGAGTGGAGGCCATGTCTCCATTTTCCTCAGTTCCTTCAGCTACCTAGCTGACGTCACCATGGACTCCGCCTCCAGCCGTACGCTGCGCATGGCTGTAGCCGAGTCCATGATCTTCATTGGGGGCATGGTGGGCTTCCTCTTGGGTGGCTTCCTGGAGCAGGAGTTTGGTTTGTTAGCAGCTTTCATCACTTACCTTTGCTGCCAAACTTTGGCCATCCTCTACATCCTGCTGTGGCTGAGAGACCCAAGACCCATTAGCAGTCCCTTAATGTTCCCTGCTAAAGAACACGAGCCTCAGTCGGGTTCAGAGAACAGCAATTCCAGGCTATTTATTCTGAAATATGCCAAGATGTCATTTAAGGCAGTGCTGAGGAGAAGGTCAGGCCAGGATAGGCTGAAGCTGCACTTCTTCATCCTCTGCACATTCATAAACAACTTGATATCTGTCGGTGAGTGCTGCATAAATCTCTGATGCAACAAAAACCAGGCACGGCATGTTGTACCAACTTAACACTGAACAATGCTGACTTTTTAAAAGCAGTGTTCCTCCATGTTCTGGTGGCTTTCACTCAGGCAATAGCATGGGGATGAATAATATCTCCCTCTGTGTTTCCACAGTTAATACAATCTGTAAACTCAGTACAAAAGTTAGTTGCAGTGTTAAATGCTGGGAGTACCTAAATATCATGCAATGCAATGAACAGAATGATAGATGTAAATGCATGCGACTTTCTGCTTCCCTGCATGTTTTCAGATTAACATCCTTTGTATTTCTAAGCTGTTGCAGCTAGAGCTGAGCGGTACACGACTCATCCGGGTTAATCACCCGAATCCATTAAATAACTCACAAATCTGGCTAGTTATGTGACAGTTGTTGTATAGATGCTCTGACTGCAGTATCTTGGTTAAATAGTTGACATGAATTTAAGC
>JBBPDH010202516.1:0-14803 GCA_037974565.1 Clupeocharax schoutedeni
TGTGTGTGTGTGTGTGTGTGTGTGTGTGTGTGTGTGTGTGTGTGTGTGTGCGTGCGTGTGTGTGTGTGTGTGTGTGTATAGAAAAGTGTCCATTCACGCAGATTGAGATACAACTGGTGTGTGTTGAGTTTTATTTTTAAGCTTGCCAAGAGAACAAGCATTATACTGTTTGATCACATATTATTTTATTTTGACCACATTTTAACCACTTAAGGGCTGTGATCTTCACATTTGCTCAGAGTAAAGGCATTAAGAAGCTTCCATTAAGCCTTCACCTGCTCGAATACAATGCTTTAAAAAAAAGAAAGAATCCCTTAGGTTAATTCCACAGATATTTTAAAATTTATTTGTTTATTAATATATTTATTATAGTTCCCAATAAACACACCACAGCACACAGTGTGAACAATGTGAATTTTCTTTCTCTGCATTTAACACATTTGCCAAGTGAAGCAGGGGACTGCTGCCAAGGAGGGGCGCCCGGGGAGTGTGCGGAGATGGTACATTGCTCAAGAGTACCTCAGTGATGGCACTTGTGATTTTATCCACAACCCTCTGATTGCAGGGCCAACACCCTAACCACTAAGCCCTCCAGCTGCATCACTGGGGTGGCTGGTTACCTTGTGGTTAAGGAGTTGCCACTGTGATCAGAAGGTTGTGGTTTTGAATCCCAGGACTGCTACTGAGGTACTACTGAGGCACCCTTGAGCATAATAATACTGTGTCTCTCACTACTGCTGCTGTTTCTAAGGAATTTCCCCATTGTGGGATTAATAAAGTCAATCTAATCTAATCTTACACACTGCAACCCAAGCCTCCCTTGTTGGTGGAAGCCCCCTCATTCACTTGCAGATAAAGAATTTCACAATGTTCACACTGTGTGCTGTGTTCACCCGTGACTGCAAGGGGCCACTTGGAACTGCTCTTGGAATGGGTGTGTGTAAAAGAAAGTGAAAGGCTTTCAAGTAAACATTATCCTGTCTGTCACTCGGAATAGCTGACCACTTTGGAGCCCTTTTGCACCTCTAGCCTTTCAATCAGTGAGCACACTTGAAGTGCTCTGAGAGAACAGCTTTAAATTTCCAGGCAGATCCTCTGAAAAGTGGTCAGAGTGCGTTCTGGCTCACTGGGTATGATCATAAAAATGAGCTGGAGGATTTCCCTTGTGTTTTGATTTCAGACGGTTAAAGTGCAGTTATGACCTCCTTATAATGAATTCTCCTTTAATTATTCTGCTCCCGGACCGCCTAGGCTTCCTACACACTGGATGCGGCCCTCAGAGCGTGACAGTCGTCCAGGAATGAGCTTTTACTTCCTGTCATTCCATGGAGAGTGCTGAGTAGCACCCTTTTCACTGAAAGAATGGTGAAAAACACTCAAAACCTGTATCAGTCCATTACTTTGACACTGTTTGGTAAAATTCTAAACATCCTTTGACACCACAGACTAATATTTTAACAGCTTTACTTTTTTGTGAAGCACATATAGTTAATAGAAATTCTTTGGTTCGAACTGTTGACCTGGGCTCAATCCAAAGAAACCCATAAACCCATAGTTGTTATCTCTCGAGGCCTGCTTCATTTACTGTGACCCGAACAACACTAACGACACAGACAACACTTAATCACCACACACTGCTTATGCATTACAAGAACACTGTGCGTAATATCTATATTGCAGTTTATTCATAGAAACATTTAAAGCGTTGTACACGGCTTTAATACCTCATCTTTTGCAATGCGTTTAGAGGTAAGAGGTTTCTAAAACCTGCTACTTGGCTCCTTTTCTCCTGAGCAGTCTTAAGCCTGTAGAATGCTTCTGTTGAATCATATCCATGCTCTTTCTGCCAATGTGCTTTTTTGTGATAATGGAGGTGAGGCACTAGAAAATCCTGAAGGATCACTGGCAAAAATCCACAACAAGTTAATAAATATATGCTGGAGTTTAGAACTGCTACATATCATTAAGTTTCCAGTTTAATTATGAACCTAGATAATACCACTGCAACTAATCAAAAGTAGGCAGGGCAAGTTTGTTAACATTTCACACACAAGGACGCGATTTAACTGTGATTTCAAAAATAAAAGCAAAATAAAAACAATATAAGGCATTGTCAGGACAGAAAATGATAACAGATTAGACTTTATGTGAAAATAAAATAACGCTACACCCTAAACATAGTTCTTCTAAGTTCTTTAGTAAAAGCAATATTTCTATATAGATCCATCAGCACGAGAAAAAAAAGAATGCTTGAATTTTTGGCTGTTTTAAGTAGTTCTTAATGGGAAAACATGGTATAAACGTTTTTCTTTATTATTCTTTACAGAACCAAAAAGGGTTCCATTCTTTTCAAAGAATGTTGCTTTGCCACTATATAGAACCATTTGTGCGCCGTGTAGATCTATCCTAACAGTGTGACCTTTGACAAATGTGAGCTCTGTTCCTCTCTAAAATAAGGAGGAGTTAGTATCTAAAATACATTTCACAAAGCCGATATGGGACCGCGAATGTAACACAACACTTTTAAAGATTTTAACGGCTCTTTGTGTCTGCTTGTTGTTTTGCAATATGGTTATGAACCTCACCATTTCCTGCACTGACAGACAATAATGAGTGGAAATGCATTACTGGCATCCACTTATCCCTCCATTTTCTACAGAAAGCAGTTCTGATCCAGTAAGACCTCATCCCTGTAACCCCTCCATCAACCACAGAGAGAACAGACTGGTTTTGAGGTGACTAATTGTTTTCTGTCTAATGCCAGTAATGTGATCGCCACACTGATCTCACATCAGTTTATCTGTGGCGGAGCATGAGTGAATCAGACAGACAGGCAGCGTAACACCACGAATAGTGGCCTGATCTCAGTTTATCAGAGAAAAAGATTCAACTGTGACAAATCTCTGATCACTCCATCCTTGGAAGCGTATCAGATGGAGTGGCAGCTCATCCTTCCTTCTCGTTCACACTTCGGCTGCTCCTGTGGGTTAATGCTGTAAAGATACAGTTTAATTATCTCTCTGGATGAATACCTTTAAGTGGTCACAGCTTCTAATCAAGATACAGTTGGAGTGGGATTATAAGGAAGGGGATTGTGACAAGGGCTTTTATTTTTCTTATTAATTTAAGTGCAAAATTAGATAAGTGACACTGTTTTTAAGGTATAAACAAAATGAAGAGGTGGAGAGTTCTTGTCATAATGTCTAAAAATACTTCAAACAACCATTCATGTCTACAGTTTCCAGAGCAAGCCGCTGTTTCCTTTAAAAATAGAGCTATGTAAAAAGCTGCACTCTGGGCTCATCTGAACAGTACTGATAATTATAGTCAGTGTTAATTATAAACTAATGTGTAATTGGCTCATTCTGCTCAGCAGCATCCTCACAGTTATCACACACTGATATCTACCAAACCTGCATTTGCATTAATATAGTGCATTAATACAATGATTCATTACCAAATTAGATGGAAAGCAATGAGTGCGCATGGAAATCAGACGTATTCTTTCCAGGCCTGCTTTTTACAGACTTCAATTATGTGAATGAATGAATTAATGAATGAATTAATGAATAATCAATGCTTTCATATGCAGCTGGAGAAGATCTATAGCAGGAATTCTCAAACCTTATATTCAAAGGTCCAAACCTAATTTCTACACGAGGTCGACGGTTCGGGATGACAAGTGATAAGCAAATCATTTATTAAATTTGTTTACAACATACCACCAAAATAAATGGCACTGTTTGCCTATAATTGTTTGCTTGTGAACCTAATCCACTCTCAGTTTTGACAGTAAAGTGTAACATGCACTATAGTTTTCTGAAAATATTTAACAATAACCTTGATTAACTTCATTACTTTTATGCCTCAACAAATAAAGTGGCGGCGGGACATAACACCTCCTTCTCCGGTGACTCTGATATTGACGCAAGTATTTCGCTCACTCGTGCTGCCACGCCTGTGCATGAACGCCGGTTAGCCTTAGCAGACTTGCTAATGTGGAGGCAAAGCCTGAGAATTAAAGCATGCCACCGTTGCAGCCTACGTATGCCGACTGACTGCTTTGGTTAACGTGAGGCCAGGATCACCGTAAAATCTAAAATATCTTATAGTTTATAAAACTAATAATTTATTGAAACATACACATAATTGCATTGCGCCAATGCATTCTTAATATGATGTGTGGACTAGGTTCGATCCAACCATGGACTGGACTCCGGACTTTGTGCATTGATGATCTACAGCATAAATATCTACACACTAATATGAAAAAGACTAACATATGGAAGCTCTCATCTAATCTCATCCCCATGGAAAATATTAAATACTGTATGTGAACTGTCATTTTGTCTGTAAATGTGAAGCACTTTTATGAAAACATACAGCAGATATTTATAGTAAGAAAAAAATACATGATCATATATTTATAAAAAAATAGAGTTTTAAAGTCTAATTGTCTTGTGTCATAATTTCAGGTGCCACCTAACGTGTGAACATTTAGGACAAATGAACACGAAACAGCACTGCTGAAAACAATTATTTCTTTGAAATAGTTTTAAATATTTTTATTTATATATTTTTTTCTTGCTATATTGCTCATAGTTGCATTTATGAAAGATTATCAATTAAAATGACCTAAAATTTTTTATAACAATAGAAAATAGTGATTTCTTCATTAAGTAATAATAAAATGATGTGATCTCAGTATTATTTTTTTAAAACCCTTCTCTGAAGTGTGCCACACTGAAATTTCCATTTTAATTCTAACACCATCTAAAGAATAGATTTACATTTAAGCAAATATTGTTTCATCAAATATTGTTTTGTGTTGTAATTCATCTGAATTACAACACAAAACATATTACCAATTGACAAAAAATGATATTGTTTAATAAAATGTCTATTCATCAGACATTTTTCCCTCTTTTTTATACCATTTTTACTTAGGGTTACAACAGTGCTAACACAAAACACAGTAGTACAGCAGTGAGTGGTGACTGTTATATATAAAACATCTAGTGTTCATGATGATTTAGTTATTTTGTCCTTGGTAATACATTATGAGACTAAGTGCTAAAATTTATGCCTTTATTATTGCTTTTAAGCTCTTAACACAGTATAGTTTTGTAGCTTGAAGATAATGCTTTCTGGAATGTATTCCAGCAGTTTAATTTAAGGAATGTTTCCCTTTTTAACAAGAAAGTAAAACTGTCATGACAAACAGCATTCCCTAGATGCCATGCAAGCTCTCTCTCTTTGGGTCAAGTCTATTTAGAGCCTTTGACAAGGAAAAAAACACACGCAGTATTTGGTTAAGAAGAGCAGTCTTGACATTTTACTTCATTCTAGATGACAATGTTCTTTGAATGTTCTTTTTTTGTTCAGCCATTCCATGAATGTGGTTCACTGGCAAGTAACTTTGTTAAGCATTTATATTCAAGTCCATTTTTATTTATGTAGCATTTTAAACAACCAATGTCATCACAAAACAGCTTTACAGAATCCAAATCTGAGCCCCTAGTGAACAAGCCAAAGGCAACAGGGGCGAGGAAAAACTCCCAAAAGCTAGAGTAAACCTCGGGAGGAACCAAGATTCAAAAAGGGAACCCATCCTCCTCTGGTCGACAGAGAACCAACTGATAGTGGTCAGCCGGGCTAGACAGATGGGCAGCTGTTCCCCTCGTAAAACATAGCTCAAAGAAAGTTATGCAGGTCAAGACTCCAGCATACCCAGCTTTCGCAGCCTAGCTGGAAAGTGCAGAGCTGAAGGGCATAATAGGCATCAGACACTGCTGCCACCCGACTCCACTATCAGCAAACTTGAGTAAGCAAGAGTAAAGGTGGGATGACAGCAGCAGCGTCCCAGTTTATGCCCAAAAACTCAGAGTTATACACCATTCACCTAAACAGGAAATGGTACCTACGGAACGCATGCCTAAACAAGTAGCTTTTAGCCTGCCCTTAAAAACTGAGAGTGTCTGAATCTCAAACTTTATTCAGAAGGGTATTCAAGAACTGGGGGGCTTTATGTTGGGGGCTGCTGTTCTTATAAGTTTGGGAATGAGAAGATCTAGGTGAGCGTGGAGGTTCTTATCAAAAGTTCATGAAAGTATTCGGGTGTGAGGTCATTCAGGGCTTTATTGGTCAATAGTAAAATTTTATTATCAATACAAAATGTAATAATGTTATCAAATTTCCTGGTTCTAGTGAGACTCTAACTTATGAAGGTTTTGTTGGAACAACCTGACAGTAGGGCATTGAAGTAATTTAGTCTTAATAGTCTTAAAATGTACAAATAGTGCATTTCTTAGCTTATCAATATTTTGTAAATTTAAAAAAATGTATTTTAGTAATAGTATTTATGTGTGCATTGAATTCTGGCAGCTTTCAGACCTAGAAGAAGGACCTCTGTTTTTTTGAGTGCTGAACAACACAAAGTTTTTTGCCTTCCATTCTTTTATATGCTTTATGCAAACCTTAATCTTGGTTGGCAGAGAAATAAAGGTGTGTGTCATCTGCATAACAGTGGAAGCTAATCCTTTGCTTTTGGCTAATCCTACCTAATAGAACATTTCACACTGTTCTAGGACAGAACCTAATGGGACTCCTTACTTTGGTGAGTGCTGATGATTCCCTGTTCTCATTTACAAACTGATAGCGTTCAGTCAGGTATGATCTAAACCAGGACAAGCTGTTCCTGTGATTCCAACCAGGTTTTCTTGTCTGTCTGAGTTGAGTTGTCAGTGGGGTTGAATGCTGCACTATGGCTGTTTTCGTGTGATGAGGCTAGGAGCCACAGTAGATTTTTTCTCTATGTGATTCTTATGCAGTTGTAAACCTAACTGTTGGGCCACAACTTTCTCTAAAATCTTAGATAAAAATAGTAGAATATCAATAGGTTGGCAATTTGCGAGCTTGCATCTTGGTAAACCAATAGAAAGTGTGTAGTTTTTTTAATCTTATAAAGTCCTGATTATAGCTTACAATACTTTTCTTTGTAGGATTATGGAAACATATCACATAAACCACATTTGTTTATGTGAACAACGTAAATGTTAGTTTTCAGAGTACATACGACACATCCAGGAAGGAATTCTGGCATTCTACAGGACCTAATGCAGGGCTTGTGAGTGTGAAGTAGTCCAGATTCTATCATCGTAATTCTAAATATCCACCGCCTTGAAGAGCTCGACTCCAACACACCTGGCTGTAATATTCAGCAGCACTCAAATGCCTTCAAGTACATCAGGTCAAATAGGTTTATTGTCTGCCATAATCACAAGACAGAAATAAACAAAACAGCATTCCTCCAGGACCTTGGTGCAACAAAAATAGTCCAGAAGACTACATGTGCAGACAGGACAGAAATACACAGAGTGGATGAATACTGACCATTAGTAAGCAATAAATAATTTAATAAATAATGGAGTATTTGGGGGGAGGGGGGTGGGTGTTGTTTCAGGCAGAACAGTTGTATATGCATTGGGAAAAGGAAGAAGTTCATTTCAGAGGACTGTGTTTGTTTTTTGTTTGTGTGTGTGTGTGTGTGTTTGTGTGTGTGTGTGTGTGTGTGTGTGTGTGTGTGTGTGTGTGTGAGGAATATTCCTGGACCAGGTGCAAGGAGGGGTAAGAGGGTATGTGTGGGGTGAGGGGTCTTATGCACAATGCTGGTGTAAATGTCTCTGACAGAGAGGACAGAAACCTTGGTGATCTTCTCAGCTGTTCTATCTTGGGTATTCGATCCAAAAACAGAACAATTACTCACACGCTGTCATGCAGCTACAGAGTGTACTCTCTATAGTCCCTCTAAACAACGAAGTGAGGACTGGGGGGAGATGCTCTCACCTTGGTCACTGCAGGAACTTGAGACGCTGCTCTGCCTTCTCAACAATGGAGCTGGTACTGAGGGTCCATGTGAGGCTCTTCACGATGTGAAGACCAGGGAGTTTGGTGCTCTGGTGCTCTGATATTCATTTGAGATTGATGTTGTGCTCTACTGAAGTCAACAAAGACCTCTATTGCTCCGTCCACATTCAGTAGACAGTTTGTTGGCTCTGCCCCAGTCTGTTGGCTGTTCCATCTCCTCTCTGTATGCCACCTTGTTGTTCCTGCTGATCAAACCCAATATGGTTGTGTAATCAGCAAACCCAAATATTGTAGTTTTGACTATGCACTATCCTGGGGGAGGCTCTGTGCTCAGTGTGGTGGTGCTGAAGATGGTGCTCCCAATCGTGTCTGACTGATGACTTCCAGGACACAGCGAACCCCTGGAATGTTTTAAGGTAGAGAGAGAGAGAGAGAGAGAGAGAGAGAGAGAGAGACATAAATAGCCTAGTCTCTGGACCAAGCCTAAGTCTTTAGAGGGTTGTTTGGCAAAGATATGAAATCCCCTGATAGTTTATGTGTGTTTGTGCAGATTTAATCCAGTTACTGTAATTATCATGACAAGCTTTTTTTATTCATCCAATAGGGACAATAAAAACTGATTATTCTTCTCAAACAGATCTTAGCTCATAGGGATGCATGAAATCCAGAAGCATGAGGCGAGTTCTCTAGGCTGGATAAGCTAAATATTTCTTTATATGTTTCTTTAGCATAAATACAAAGGAATTAATTATTTCCTCTTTAAGTTTCACTTCTTTTTATATCATACTCTTTTCATCTGAATTGTTTGTGGAAACAGGCCTTAATGAGCATTTATCTCAGAATTTGATTTGCCATCGTCTAAGAATATTTTCAGTCACTGTGTAAAATGTCAGTGTTTTTTCTGTGTAATTCATTCATTGGTTGCTCAGTTAGCATTCAATTTTAAATAACAAGCATTTTGTTTATAATTGTTTCTCAGACTCTTCAGCCTCACCTAAGCTGAATGGCAGGTGGAGTAACAGCATCTGTGTGAAAGTATGTGTATGTGTGTGTGTCGGGTGGGTTGGGGGGGGGTGGTAGAAGACTGAATATTGTTCAGCTGGATGTGGTAAACAAAGCTGTACAATCATCTGGCTTCCTCATACTGGCAGCTACAAAAGAGAAAGCCACTGTAGGAAACATTCACACAAAGCACACCCTCCCTGCTTGCGTGCTGCTTGTTTCAGCAGAACTGGTTTATTACGGACTCTAACTGTGGTATGTTCTAGATAAAGTGAGTTTCCAAAATAAAGCAATGCTAGACAAACAATGAATTTCCGGCCCACACTCTGAACAATAAAGTAATCAAATGATATTATTTGGCAAAATTATATTCACTCTGAATTGAAACGGTTCAATATGGTACAAAAGCTGTTGCTGCTTAACAACAGCGGAATCCATATAAGAGCTGTA
This sequence comes from Clupeocharax schoutedeni, assembly GCA_037974565.1. Lineage (NCBI taxonomy): Eukaryota > Metazoa > Chordata > Actinopteri > Characiformes > Alestidae > Clupeocharax > Clupeocharax schoutedeni. The sequence continues at coordinate 9,319 of JBBPDH010202516.1, forward strand.
TGAAACAATTTTCTATATTGTTTCATATGGTCTTTTACTTGTTAACAGATGGTTAACAAGATAAATAACCATTCAAACAGTTTACTAGGATCTAGAGTGTTCTAGGATCTATATGGAACTATTGCTTTAATTAAAAAGCCCTTAAGAATCATTCCACACAAACTACAGCACTTCAGGCCTCAGAGTTCTGCCTCATTAAACACACCTGATCTAACTCATTATTAATTAGCAATGCCTTCATGAACTGAATTCAGAGTATTAGATGAGAGGAATCGCTAACCTCTGTATAGCTGTAGCTTGGGGGGAACCCGGTTTGACATCCTTGCCATATAAGAATCTTGTTTGGTTCACTAAAATGTTTCAATAAATTATTTCTCAAATTTACATCATTAAGTCCTGTCTGTACACGAGAGTGCAATATCGTTTAAATCTATATTAGTAAACTCAACATAATGCAAAGATATAGGAACTTTCCTTTTTGTATACTGTTAAAATGTGTTCCACATATTTGATCACGAAGTCTGAGTATGATGTGAGGAACAAGAGTTAGATGAGGAGTTTTAAGTGGTGAACAGGACAAATGTCTAGAGGTACTGTAGTGCAGGGCAATCTACAATTTAGGAAGCAGCTCTTGCTCCCTAGGGTCATTTAAGATTCCAACATAACTAGTCCCTCTGTACTGGTTGTGTGAATGTTTATGAATAAAATCCTAGAGAGGGTCTCACGTGTGAAATAGAGACTGTGGCCTTGGGGCAGCTTTGTTGGCTTTATTTTAATTTTCTCCAGGGAGTTACAAGCCTAGTTTGATGTTTTGTTGGTATGCATGCAAGGGGCAAACACAAGGGATGCCTGTCACCCAAGGCCATTACAAATGGATTTTGTTGCTTTTGTTACAGCTGACTCTTTTCTTTCAACTGCTTTCATTGTCAGCATCTCAGCAGTCAGAATTAAATGACACTATTCAGAGAAAGAGGAGGTTCATTTTTCCAGAGATGGCGTTGTCTATGCCTGTATCTGTAGGAAGAGAGAAAGAACCATTGGCATAAAGTTATTGCACAGTTTGTGCATTTGCATTTAGTGTATACACAGGGTTTCCATGATATGGCCCTTACATAACAGTCGAATGAGAGAAAGGTCTCCATCACCATACAACATTATCAGCCTGTCTGATTCCTCCAGCAGTGAGATGTGATTTCACAGACAACGGAGCACAAAAACTCAGCGGAAGCTCGTAACCAAATCATTTCCCTCCATCCACTCTGCCTGTAGCTAACCTCATTTGGTTCCCACTCTCATTTAGCCCCACATATTCTCTCTGAAGCTTCCATGGCAATGATCGCCATTAGTTTGTGTCTGTGTACCACCCCTTTTAAGGCTTGTCTGCAGTTCTAACGCATCATTGCTGGCTTTAGTAAAATAATAAAATTCCCATTAAAAAAAGATCAAGTTTCATCACATAATTAAGAACATCACCGGCAGACTGCTGTTGATCAAAAACTTTTTGTCAGTGCTTCTTTATATACAGAGTGCAGTATGGAGCGGCTTTGTCGTTGTGTAAAAGTGATATAGGCCACCTTTACCTAAAAAAATGAAAGTATGAAATGAGTAAACATGTTGCTTTATTGTGTTACGGAATATTTTTTTCTAGTGTTCATGATTTTCTATCAGTGGCACTCGCTGCAGTTTACTTCATTAAAATTAAATGAATGTAAAGACTACTTTATGTGTGTTCCAGTGAGTGCAGAGTGACAGAAGGCCTCTGTTTTTATGGATGTAAAATTTGGTTTCAACACAATTACTTATTGTTTTTGTACACTGAAGTAACAATATTAGTCCAAGCCTCTTTTAGGGGTCCTGACATTTAAAGGCTCAGTTCCACAGTTTCCCAGCTGTAGTCTAAGTACCAGATGCCTTGAACTCCGTAAAGATATCTAGCGGCAGAACTTTTAACTCTGAAATTGAATAGAGTGGATCTGCTTGGGGCCAATGGCACCCATCGCTTTCAATCAGATAGCATTCTGCCAGCAGAAAGTCCCGTCTGTACAACTGCCCAGAGAGCTCATCACTCAAACACACATGTCCTAGAGAATGAATCTGAAGTTAACCTTTCCGACTGACTTGATGAAAGAGATACCTCCGCCAACGGCTGCTGATTTTAAACACAATGCGTGCTACTTGCATAGGTTTAAATTGCTTCATTTGTGGCTATGATGACAGATATCTCCCAAATGGGACAAAAGTGGCTATAGAAATAAGGGCAATGGGATGTTGCATGAAACTTGAGGCTAACCTAGCTGTAACACCCCTGGGAGAGTGTTTGGGAAGCCAGAGCTTCAAATTTTCAGCCTTGATTCTCCCCAAAGAAGCTCGGTAGTTGGCTAGATCAGAGCCATCCTCTGATTGGCATGTTGTGGTTTGCTTTGGGCTCTATGAGATAATGAGATAATGAGGATGCATAGATTAGGGAGATATTATGAAACTGCTATCCACATGTGATATTCAGTGCTATGGATAATTAAAGGGCAGAAATGCAAAACTGAGATCGAATATCAAGGAACGTTAAACTCAAAAGGTACTTGTTACAAAAACATTATTTTATTCTACTGGTTTATTAGAGGAAATTCAAAGAGGCATTTATTAAAATATTTTTATCACAGAGATGCAGCTCTGTCGCTTTTCATTGTCCTTTGTAGGACAAGTTTTACAAGTTTACAAGTTGTTCAGCCAATAACCTACAAGGCTGCATTCAGGTAGACTGTTGTTGTAACTCAGATATCTTCAGTGAAAGTGGAGTAAGAAGGAATAATGCATTGTCTTTGCTGTGAAGTCCAGTGCTAAAGTGCAGACAGATCTGTGCTTAGTTTTAATGAGTTACACAACATAACACCAAAGATCTGGCTGAGGCACTAGAGCAGGCAGGCATAAAATAGACAGCCAAACCTATATTTCCCAAGTTCCCAAAGTTCTGACGTCCTGCGAGAGAGGAAAAAAAAGATGAAAGACGATACTTCAGATACGTGTTGACTTTGTTGTTTAAGCCTCACAGTCTACTCGTACTAACAAGAGTATTACACTTATTGTGCACGCTATGGCTCTGAAAGGGCTGCCCTTCACAGCATAATAAGAATTAAAAAATACAACAAATAAAATTACATGCATGCACTTTTTTTTCAGATGAGCAACTTTCAGTGCTTTTGCCAGAGGGGAGGTTTGATAAGAGAAAAGTGCCAGAAACGCAGGCTGATAATGAGATCTACCCTGAAAAGGAATAGAAAAAACATTCTGACACCCAGCAGCATATTAAAATGTAGAAAATGCTAAGTTCAGCCATACAGCGTTCTCAGTGTGTGGTCTGTAAATAATCAGACTAAGCTTGTGCTCTTATCTAAATCACTGACACATTCAGGTCTCCACTCTTTCATAAGGTCACTGAAAGTGGGTAACAGAGAGATACAGTCAGCACAGCGGTGGTTATTATTAGCCTCAGTAATCCATTTATTATTTGTCACAAATGTAAGAAATGGATTATCTATGATGATCCACCCTGTTTTTGCAATGTTCTTATCAGACCTCTGGCGTGCCACTGGTTGAGACATAAAGAAATATTAAAAATACAGGGCTGTTGTAGCAACTGAACGGTTTATGTATTTATTTGTTTGTTCGTTTATTACTTTTGTAAACCTGACCTAAAGTATTACTGAGATTCACACTAACTGTCTAGATAGTTTTATCCAGACATAACTGTTTCAGAAACTTTTCCTTGAAACCCCTTCATAATTACAAACATGCAACCAACTCAAGTATTCAAGTAAGTCATTTCTTCTGTATTTAGATTTTTGATAAAGGGTTGATTCTCAATGCAACGGTTAATTGGCTTAACGGAATCATAGTGTTTGCAGAATTGTTGTACAGTCTGAAGTCCTGGAGTGTATCTAAAGAAAAGAAAGAGATGGAAAATAATCTTGCAGCAAAAAGCAACAAGATGATGGGAGGCAAAGTGAACTAAAATAGTATCACTGATGATCTATCAGAGCTAGTGTCATGGGTCTTGGCCTTTATTTCTTAAGGCCATCACGTAAACCTTATTGATATTCAGTTTGCTCATGTAGGCGGAAAACTGCAGAATGTATGAATCTTAAATGTAAACGTGTACATAGATGATATGACAGTAGAAAATATGAAAAAATTTCCAGTGTTTACATTAGTACATTTATTCTCATTTGTTCTATTCACACAACAAAATTACAGGTTCAAGTGTGTTAAACATTCCAAACTACGACTTTTGAATCACAAAGAGCAGATGCGTTTTTATTATTATCATTACAAGACAAAAAAGTAGGGAATGCCTTTGGTCATGACAATTAACAGATAGGTGGTTATATAGCTAACATCTCTCTCTCACTCTCTCTCTCTGTCTCTCTCTCTCTGTCTGTAAATAAAGTAACCACACCTGTGTCCTCCAGCAAAAGGAATCCAAGCATCTCCCTCTGATGGCCCATGGTTAGGGCACAGGAGCTACACTGTAGGGACACAATCTTAGTAAAGTAATAAGATTGCTAAAAATGGATTTGATAAATGAACACTGAATACTGCGGCAGCTGCATCAGGGGGCTTCCCATCAGGAGTGCCCTCATTTTAATATGCACATGGAGAAAAATAACTGAAAATGCTGAAGCACCTACTAGAGTAAAGGTTCAGGTAACAAGGTTCAGTTGTATACCTTTGAAAATGCCTGCTCATTTTTAGTGATGCTCCGATTGATCGGCCACCGATCATGATCGGGCGATATTGGCTAAAAATAGCTTGATCGGCGAACCCCAAAAGTGCTGAGCAAAAAAGCTGATCACTTGACGTAAATTACTCGCACGACTTTTTCACACATGCATGTACGGCGCACAGATAAACAACAGCAGAGCGGAGCTTACCAGTGGCAACATTTTTCAAAGTGTCCGATGAAGACGTAAAGTTAGCCATTTGCAATGTGTGTCGTGATGAAATCCCTCGAGGTGGAAGCAAGCAACAGCATTTTAACAACACTAACATGATTAGGCGTCTTAGAACTTGCCATACAACTGAATATAAAACTGAAACTAAACCAGCCGAAGCCATTAACATCCCCAACCAGCAGACTGTGAGTGATGCATACAGCTTGATAGTACGAGGTGGAAATGCATCACATTCAGAATTATGGAATTCATGGGGATGAAATCAGAGGGGTTATTTCTTGGTTTGTGACTGTTTGCCACAAAACTGAGTCAATGCTAGCGCTAATGTTAATGCTAGCGCTAATGCTAATGTTCAGATTTTAGATACAGAAAAGTAAAAAAGCGAGTAGACTTGCACCAAGCCGAGCTGGTAAATTATAGATTAAAGATTCCCATTCCCCTGCCATTCTGTGATAGGCAGTGAGGGGCAGTTGGATGGCCTAGTGGTTAAGGCATCCGCCCTGTGACCAGAAAGTCCGGGTTCGATCCCCAAGGCCACT
>JBBPDH010202526.1:0-14800 GCA_037974565.1 Clupeocharax schoutedeni
TCAGCTGTCCAAGTATGGTGTTAAAACGTCAAGCCCTGATCTTTTTAAACCTATCAAAATGCTTAAATCATGTACACTAAACCTTTTCAGTAGCCAATAGGAAGCCCTGTTCACAGCCTTGTGCCCACCCACCCGTCGACAGATCAGCTGTGTTCTGTGTAGCCTAATGAGTATATCTCATCATAAAGATCGGGTTTAACGTTTGTATTTTGGGTCAACATCATTGAAATTGTTTAGAGTGAAGTGTGTGGTGTTGTGTGATTGCTGTTTGGTAAAATAATGTAAAAAAGCTAAAGCTTAACTCAGTGGACGTCTCCAATCTGCGCTCTGCTGCTGCCAGCAAGACTGAGTCAAGTTGCTCAGTGAGTTCTTTGGCTCTAGTGATGTGTCTTCAGTCTGATTTAATGTATTTTTTTAAGTATCTAAAGGCCTGTAGTAAAATGCTGTCCGTTGTTGATACTGGGAGCATCTCTTTGAACACTATGGATTGTTAAAGATATCAACAAAAAACGGACAAAAGCTTTAAATGCGATTTTCTCGGTTTTTCAGTTGGAAAATGGTGCTGTGTGACCATCAATCAAACGACTGTAACTTGACAACCGTTTAAGATACACCTTTGACCAAGATATAATTTTAAAGCTTACTTTCTCATCGTTTTAACCTCAATTTTGAATTTTGGGTCACTGAGACTCATTTTGCCAAATCAGGTCACATATGGAAAAGAATAAATAACTATTTAAGGTTTTATATACAGAGGGATAAACAATTTGCAATAACCCACACTGCGTAAGTACAGCACAGCAATGATGATCATGTACAGTGAATAGTGGATTAATAACTTTTATTAATGAACCAGCTCACATTTGCTGTTCTTCTGCTGCGGCTTGGCAGAGGCCTGCTCTCCCTCCTCCTCAGCCTCGGCAGGTGATGAACCATCTGGCTCTGCTGTTTCTGTTCCAGCCTCCTCAGCCATGGAAGCGCCCGTGTCTGAGGGAACATCCTCCTTCTTACTGCTGGGAACCGCTTCTTCACCACTGTCGGGATGGTCCTCAGCTCTCGTCACGTCTTCTGAAAGGTTTTAGCAATGTTTATAAAGGGGCACCAAGAACACAGAACACAGAAATGTATTATTATTCATTTATTATTATACATTTATAACTGGGACAAAAAAATAGCTGATATCAGTCAGGGAGGTAAGAAGCAGCTTGAAACGGCCCTGAAATGCAGAAATAGGCATAATAGTTCAACAGTAGCTGCCTCATTCTCATAATGAATGAATAAGGATAAATAAAGAATGACACTTCCCTGAACTCTGATATTACAGTAGCTACATATATAAGCATTATAAATACCAGCAAGGCCTGTTTCTCAGATGAAGATAAAGCCTAAACCTAGAATAAAAAGGTTTTCAGTAATGAATCAAGACAAAGCTAAAGAGGAAACTCCACATATTTTCCAAATGTTCTATTTTGGTTAATTATAGAGAACCTATGGAGACAGGAACAAGGGTTTGTGCTGTTTTCACTTCCCTTTCACATGACAATGTGGAGGGAAAATGTGAAATTTTCCGCACCATGTGGCCTTTTATTACATGTGTTATATTTACAGCACTAAGTAACATAAAGTCAACAAAGGAACATAAATAAATACAACAAAGACACAAAGTTTCTGACACATAAACTCGGGTGTCAATCTTAATTAAAATCATTTTCTGGAGGTTTAAATTGCTGCTGACCACTTATCATTAGGACCATCCATTTGAACATTAGAGTGAACAGTTTACAAAAATACCTCCTTTTCCTAAACACAACTGGCCAGACAAAACACAGCTGGTGTGTGGTTTGATTTAAACATCAAATATGTACTGGCTGATTGAGCTAGATGAACTAGATTTTTTGGGGGGTGAATTATTACTTTAATGCATGTTCAGGAGTTTGGCCCATAAGAGAGCTGGGTGAGGTGCTGGTGGTGTGGAGTGTTACCTGTGTGGTGCTGCTGTTCCACTTCATCTATAGCCTCCTCCTTCTCCCCCACTTTCCTGCATCGTATTTCTGCCATTTCTGTAGGGATTTTGAGGAGCACAGGTAATCATTATTTAACATATTTTTACCATCAGCGACTCTACACGTAGTGGGCAACCAACCCGAGGAGCATTTCCTGCTTGCCAGAGAAAGAATCCTATCACTCAGAGTATTTTGCTCCGATATGTTAAAGCTTGGTAGAATTTTTTTTACCTCAGCGATTTGGATTTTAAGAAGTTACACTACATGAACAGAAGTACTGGGACACCTGACCATTACACCAACATAGACATTGCTTTCAAATACATACTTTAATATGGAGTTGCAGCTATACTATATGAACAAAAGTACTGGGACACACCTATTTCTCAGGCTTTGGGCTACGCAGTTACTTCCAGAGAAGGGCTTAAATATGATGATTCAGCATACCAAGACATTTTGGACAACGCCGTGCTTCCAACTTTGTGGACCCAGTTTGGGGAAGAACCTTTTCTTTTCCAGCATGACTGTGTCCCACTGCACAATGCAAGCTCCATAAAGAAATGGTTGGATATGTTTAGTGTGGAAGAACTTGACTGGCCCAAATCAGAGCCCTGGGTAACAATCATGAAGGAACAGAAAAGGTTCTCCCAAAACTGTGTCCACAAAGTTGTGGAAGCATGGTGTTGTCCTCTAAGATTATCCTTCACTTGAAGTAAGAGTCAACCGCAATTCAATAATAAAGAGTTGTGTCCCAATACTTTTGGCCGAATTGTGTATCAGTTTTTCCTATTAGCCGGTTAGCATGTAGCCAGCACCTAAAATCTGCTGAAGTCTGGCAGAATACATTTCTCCTGTGAGGAGAAAACAGACACCGCCAGTACCTGCATCCCTCGACAGCTTCACAACAGCTTCTCTCCCATCTCGGAGGTTTATCTCGGGTCTTTTTCTGGCTTGTTGTGGTTTCTCTCCCGAGATAGTGAGAGGACGGAACGAAAGCACAGCAGGATGTCCACCCTCAGACTCGAGTGTTTTGGTGATTCTCCATCATCTGGACACTCAGTACGTGCAGTAAACATAAAGAAAAGGTCTCCAAGTGAATAAAAATCACCAAAAAGCTGAAGAGAAACTAGTTATCCCAGTGCTCCGGGCCGAGTGAAGTTCACAGCGCTGCTACGGGCTCTGGCGAAGGACAAACTCAAGGAGGCGGTCTGGAGGATCGCCCAAGTTTGACACTTAATGGCAAAAAGTATTGGGACATACCAGGGTTTACTGCCAGTGGAGGGCAATCTTAATGCTTCAGCATATCAAGATATTTTGGACAACGCCATGCTTCCTACTGTGTGGACACAGTTTGGGGAAGAACCTTTTCTATTCCAGCATGACTGTGTCCCAGTGCACAAAGCGAACTCCATAAAGACATGGCTGGAGGAGTTCAGTGTAGAAGAACCTGACTGGCCCACACTGAGTCCTGACCTCAACCCCATCAGTGTCTGATGTAAAAAATGCTCTACAGAATAAATGGACACAAATTCCCACAGAAACTCCACAATCTTGTGGAAAGTCTTCAAAGAAGAGTCTCCTTTTGTCCATACAGTGCAGGGGTCACCAACCTTTCTGAGCCATACAAAGGGCTCTCAGTTTGATACGCTAAAACAGTATTTACTTAAACTTAGCAAAACTTCATGTATAATAAACATGTTTTAAATTCTTTTTTAATGATAGTCATTTTCAAATCTATATAAATGCAAATGTGAATATATCATGGTGACCCATGATACAGTGTATCCTCCACAGGGATCACACTGTCAACAATGCTTCCTTTAGGGCACGGTTTAAACCTATGCTCTGCATTTAACATACTGAAAATAATACATTAAAATATGTAACGTTTTAGATTTTCCTGTTGAAATTAAGCAAATTCAGCCTCTGCTGAGCTTCATGATACAGACAATATATCGGTATTGCGATTTTACTGTTACATATTGCCATGGCTTTCACAATATTAAAGAGCCAATAGCATTGCTTTTCCTGAAGTGTGTAAATATTGCTGAAGTTTCAAAATATTTGCTCACTACCCCATCCAAACAGCCCATATAGGGAAACTAAGCTGTAAAAATATCCCAATTTTAAACCAGTTTTTGTGATGTCACAAAACCAACTCATTTACATTTCCTAATTCAGTGGTTTAGCCCCATTCACTCAGGGTTCAGTTCTAAGAACTGGGGCAGTTGGATGGCCTAGTGGTTAAGGCATCCGCCCAGCGACCAGAAAGTCCAGGTTTGATCCCCAAGGCCGCTAGGCACCACTGAGGTACCCTGAGCAAGGTACCGTCCCCGTGCACTGCTCCCCGGGCGCCGTGTTCCTGCTGCCCCCCGCTTTACTTGGTGAATGGGTTAAATGCAGAGGTTGAATTTCGTGCAGTGGTGTGTTCACGTATGACAAAATGGTCACCTTCAAGAAGTGTTGCATAGTCTCATGCTGTCTTCAGCAAAGGGATCATCAGTCTTAAAGCCACAATAACAAAAACAGCTTGTTTAATTCTAAGGTATTAATAGATGCTAGAAAACGGTAATGTAAGAATAATTTATGATGCGTTATAAATATCACTGGTACACAATGGAAAAAAATGTAGAATATGGGTCCTTTAAGGAATCAGTGTCTTTAATGGTTAAAGATTGGTCAAAATAATTGTACCTTTGCTGGATTACAAGAAAACATCAGTTCATCAAAATACCTAGAGCTGTGATTGGTCACCCGGTCAGAAACACTGATTGGTTAGAGGCTCATTTGCGTATGTAAGCCTTCTGCATTATCAGTATTACAGAGACTGATATCATAACAATCAATAGAGAATACATCGTGGAGCCCTAGTACAGTTGTTTTTGTCTGTAAAGGACATGCACTTATATTTACTTAGAAAATCAAGAGAACATGCTGTTAGACTGAAGGGTGTTCAAACTTTTGCACAGGTCTGCAACTTCAGGGAAATAATGAACCAAATGTCTTTTCAGGAAACAACTCAAGTAGAAGTACCAAGCTTAAATAATAATAATAATAATAATAGTAACAATAATAATAGTAATAACAATAATAATAATAATAGTAATTGTAATAATAATAATAATAGTAACAATAATAATAGTAATAATAATAATAGTAATCGTAATGATACTAATAATAATAATAATAATAATAGTAATAATAAAAATAATAGTAATAATACTAATAATAATAAAAACCTGCCTAAGCATTTCTCAGTAAATCTATCAGTTTAAGAATTTAAGATTTTTAGGTGAAGTGAAAATGAACCATGTCATTAGAATGATCAGTTGCAAACTGACCAACATAAAACTGAAAAGGGAATAAAACGCTTAGTAAAAAAGTACACTACCTTCTCCACGCACTAACATATACAGAGGTAAACGTATGAAAGACAGTAGTCAAGAAAGCACAAATCTGTTAACATTTCACTTGAATACATCATACAACTGAGTACATGTAACTAGTTTCGACCCACCTCTGGTTATATTTACAATTCATCTGTACTTTTAAGTCTTTTCTGACCTTTCTTCCATGTGCAAGACTGGATTTTGTTGGGTGAACAGATGTGAGGTCGGTGTCTCTAACACTATTAAGACTAAACCTGGACTAGAGTTTATAAATGATTGTTCTCCATCAAAACTGCAGTTTAGTCTAGAATTAAACTTTATCCACATCCTTGGAACCAGGATCAAAGAGTTAAGAAGGGCTAAAAGAACCCATCTAAGAACCACAGATGAGTGAATACACAGGAGCTGGAGACAGTAAACAAAGGTTATATGCTGTACATTACAAAGTCAAAGATTTTCAGGGAATCCACAGGTATTTTTGGGCCAATATCAAGAGAACAGCAGCAAACTGACATGTAATTCTCACTAAAACAGCCTGGTTTGCACATTTCAGTGTTTTTCCAGCTCACACACTATTTTCCATTCCTTTTTTAAGGGAAATTCCACTGATTTGTCTAAAGTTCTGGATAATTTAATCGTTAAGTGTGACCAAGCGACAGGTTTTACAGTGTTGGTGAATGGAACCAGGCGTCGCACTGTCTTCAACACATATAGCCAGTTTCAAAATGACCACTGAACCTACTGAGTGTGTCCTCTGAGAGTGATTTGTATCTGTTGATAATAGTAACATGCTATTTTGCCTCATGTATACTCTCATTTTAGACCAAAATTAGACCAAATATAACGTATCGGGTATAAGGCAGCGTATACATATGCATGTCTTGCAAGAGCATTTAATGGGGCGACACATCAGACGTCTGGTTCCCATTACCGTTATATACAACCTGGACACAGTGTGTTTCTCTGGAGCTTTTAGAGGCATTAAACCATTCTAATATCCTAGGATTAGAAATTCTGAACCATTCTGAGCATTTCATATCCAAAACCCACAACTGTTGAGCAGAAAATCCAGTTTAATAAGCTTGTAGAGCTGAAAAAGGTAAATTAGAGCTGGAAAACACTAACGCCTGGCTCTCAGACCCAGAATAAACCAAAGCCTAGACCAGGGATTCCCAATCCTGTGCACATTTTTGTGCTTTCCCCAGCTGGGTCAGGTGTGTTAGAGGTGCAGGTGGGACGTGTGCAGAGCGTGTGGTTCACAGGACAGATTTTGGGAACCAGTGGCCCATAATAACCAGGATTTCTAACAGTGAAAGAAAGACACACCATCAGTCAAGTAGTCCAAGGCTAAACTTCATCCAACATTTAAGAAACCAGCCCTAAAACATACAGAACAGAGAAACACTGCCCTAAGGAATCAATGAAAAGAAACAAGAAGCATACCATCAAAACACATGCTGTTTTTAACAATTCCTAACTAAAAGACTGGTTGAACAACAGCTACGCCTCTGTTTTGGGTCCCAAACCCTTTTAGACACGATCAAAACCACATTTCATTCTCTTTTATCCTGCAGAGAAACAACAAAGAAGGCCCAATGTCTGCATTTCATTTAGAGCAGTTTCTTTTTTACTACAAACACCCTGAAATCAAAACATCAACATGCGCAACGTAAAAAAGGCCATAAAACCCATCAACAACAACAAAAACTAAAACTTAAAAAAAGTTAAAACTTTCATGCGTTCATGTGCACCACGGCCCCAAACTGACACACGGTTCTGTGAATTACAAATCGGATCCAGCGTGACAGTGTAGCACTGCCAAATAAAGAAAAAACAAATCATTTAAAGAAAGAAAGAAAGTAATGAAATGAAGGATTAATGATCACAGAATGTTGCAAGCAATGAAGGAGTCCTCTTCCCGACTCAGCACAAAATCTGTACAAAAACAAGCAAAAGAGGAAAGTCTGTTAAACTATACATGGAACACATTATGCATAGAGCATATTCTACATTGAACTGTGAGTCTATGCCACTTGTATACACTGAACTGCCATCTTATTACACATATATACACTGAACTGTGAGTTTGAGTTTACCATCTAGTTCCACTAAATGGTTAGTGGATGTTAAATTTAAAAGATGCATCAAGTACTGGGTTTTAGTCTCTAACTATACACCAGTGAGGTGGAGCCCCAGTGGAAGCGTTTCCGATAAACTGACCAGTCAGTGTGGTAATGTAAAATGTGGTAGAGGGCAGCAGCCAGGGCTCACCCATACACGACTGTTGTTCAGCTGCTGCTGGTTTCTCTGTGAAGAGACTGAACTGCTCTGTCCGGTTTCTTCTTTGCCAGATGCTCGGCGTCTGAGTCGGTTTTGAACTCCTCGCCCAGCTCTGTTTCTACATGGAGGACACAATAAGGACCAATGAAAATTACTCTCAAACAATTAGTTCTGTCCATGTGTTCTGCTTCTCAGTTAAGTTATCGTTGCACACAAGCCATAACACTGCTCACGGTGTAATCAGATCAACAGTGTTTCCCCAACCCTTAAACAGGCAGGCAAGCTAGGGGGGGGGGGGATGGGGGGGGAGGTAGTGATTGCATCATTTTGTCTATGTCTGTGTAAAATGAGCATGTCACTATTGTTTTATACACTACTGACCACACCTGATTCAAGATTGTGGAAAATTAATACATATAAATTATTTATTATACATTGGAAATGTTAAACTACACAACACTCTTACTGTACTGGGCATGAAGCTAGTAACTTCAATGACTGTGCGAGGATTATACACCTGTTACCTGCTTATATACCTGGCGTGCGGTCATTTCCGGTGCCCCGTTACCGGTGCACGTTACCCGGTTTACAGTTAACACTGAACTCCCGCAGTGCTAGAACGTAAATATCATTGTTACCCCAGTACAGACTGTACTGTAATTCATGCACAGGCATTTTCTTTGGTATGTTGTTGTTTTCTTTGGTATGCGCTGTTGTTTTCTTTGGTAAAAGCAGGTAAATACAGCAATAAATTCATTTGCAGTAATAAAAATACAGGCCTTTAAGAAAATCAAAATGAAAAACACAAGTAAACTTGAGACGCTCCACGGGGAAAATTCTGGACCACAGCTGCGTCAAAGGTCAGCCAATCAGCAGCAAGGATCTCGGATTGGCTACTTTCAAATAAGTTTATGTTTCTCAAAGTATCAAAAAAATTCCATATTTTTTTTATGGAAATGCAGCTGAATGTACGTTAAATGTTACAAAATTACTGTATTTCTCGCCACTTTTTCTTTCCCAAAACTGGGGGGGGGGGTTGGTGCGTCTTATACGACAAATACACATTTTGCCTGCATTAAAACTGCCCCTAACTTTGTGTGGTGCTTGCTCACAGTCCTCTCATTATGCTGTGTGTGCCAATGTTTACTGTGTGCTGTCTGTGCTCTGCTCCGCCCCGCTCCTACTTGATTGGATGCCCGTGATTAATGGGCAGAAAAATTGCTCAGTCAAAGCTCAAATACGGTAGTAAATTATATTTTATTAATGATTCATCACTAAAATGCAAAAATAATATATTGCTACGAAACAAGCTGTGGCGTCCCCCTCATTCTCGTGCTGGTTGTTTATTATTGGATGCAATGTTTAGCAAGCAAAAGAAATGCCTGGGATAACTGCAGTTTCTGAGTTAGTGCGGGTATTTCAGTGAACAAGTATTGGTTCAGTTCCCATCCTGCGACAGACTCACAACTGCTGATCCGTGTTAAAGTGGGGGTTTATCGTCATGTAATTCTCCATGACGATACTACACCAGTCCCACGTGTGTTTGATGTTACCTAATGTGCATGAAATTGTTAGCCTCAAAGGCACTTTCAGTACTTGTCAACTACTTGTGGAGTTAAGCTCATCACATCTCGTTTTTAAGTCACCGTACCTTTGTTTTTATATGAGAATGAAATAACACATAGTGATAAATAATCACCGACATATGTTGGTCCCAAAATTACTTTCAGTACTTCAGTTCTCATTGGGCACAATGCTGTTGAATTTAAACTGAGTCTAGTTCTCCCCAGAATGTTGCATGTTTTGACCTTTTTTGGGCGCATCCTCTTCACCGTTGGTCCTTTTCCCGCACTTATTCTTCACTGGCGCTGCCTTCACTCGCCTCACCAGAGGTTCATCTTCCGAGCTGGCGTCTGTGAGGAGTGAAAACAGAAAGAGAATCCCTGAATTTGCTGTATTTTACACAAGTTTTGGATAACCAGGTGAAACTTGTCAAAGAGCTGCCTTTTAATCTACTCTTCTCCTTCAATATCGTCACATTTGTCCCGTGATGACTGAGAACATGCATATCTTATCTTAAGGCAGATTTTACTGAATTAAAAGACAAAGACAAATGCTCTCAGTAGATTTATGATGGGTACAAAAATGAAGGTGAAATTCAGACATAAGCTATACTCAGAACTGTCAGTGGGAATGATCACTTTTAATCAGGACTTTACAAAAAAGTAAAATAATATTCAAAATATGTATCATCTTTGTAGCTGTTGTGAACTAGGAACGTTTTCGCTCGGCTATTCCAGACAATTCAAATAATCTGAGTGGCAGCAGTTTTGTCTTAAAAGGGACAACAAATACTAATAACATCTCCGATAAAAGTTTGTTTTCATTGAAAAACGGGATATTATGTACATCCCATTTGTTCCAAAGTCAGGTGGTTCAACAGTTTTTGATACACTTATAACTATTCGCTAGCTTACATATTATACCTTTACCTCGTGATGCTCCTTGTTTAAGCTTTTTTACTTTTTATTTTAGATTTGTGTGTTTTTTGTTTATCAGAAATGTGCAGATTTGTATTTAATATAAAACTTTTAATTTAGATCAGATGTACACAAACACTCAGTTGATGCTGGGTGCTCTTACCGGCTGCAGATTTGTTTCTTACAGGCTTACTCTGCCGTTTCAGTCTCTTGACTTTGCGGCTCGGCGGCTCCTCGTCCGAGCTTCGTGCCTCTCGCTCTGCACCTGTGATGTGGAGACCAATAACAGTGTGACCGCTTTAAAACAGGGGTGTCAAGCTCCAGTCATGGAGGGCCAATGTCCAGCACAGTTTGATGGTTCTCCTCCTCAAACACATTCACTAAACATGACAATTAACTGGCGAGGAGGTGAACTAGGTGTTTCTGAACAGGGGAATCACCAGAACGTGCTGGATCTTCCACAAACCTGCTCTAAAAAAACAGGCCAGCCAGAAAGAACCAACTTCATGGGTTTTTAGAGAATGGTCATCTATTGCCCTGAATTTCACAGAACATTGGTCCGTTTTACCAGCATTTTGCAGAATAACTACACAAAAATTCACAAAATGTTGATCTAACAATATCCCAGACAGAATACAGGTAATTTTTCATCTTTAGGGGCCGTTCACATATCGCGCCTAAAAACGCGTGGAAAATGCGAGGGCGTGTCGCTTTCTCATTTTTTCCAAAAGCGCTCGGACGCTTGCGCTACGTAGGCGTCTGTCGTTGCTAAGCAACCATCAGCCGTGCTCTCCATTAATTTCAGAAATTGATTCCCACCAACGAGAAACCCTTGCTGTAACTCTGCTACACGACGTATTTATGCAGAAAAGAAAAAAAACACCGTAGTGTTTGGGTGCACCCCATTCTTCAAAAACGTACAAAACACGGGGAGTTTCACCAGCTGATCCAGGAGCTCCGCCTGGACAACGGGAGACTCAAAGCCTGTTTCAGACTCGACAAGGACCAGCTGGGTTATATTTTAGGAAAAGTTTGGGGGCTTGACAAATCATAAAGTTCAGGAAATCCCTGGAGTGCAATGATGAACTGCTCCTCCGTGTTTCAGCAGAGGCAAGGAAGCTTATTGGTTGAATCTTGTCACATGACCCGCGATGCGCTTGCAGCATGAAAAAAAAAAAACGGACGCATCGCACCGCGTGCACGTCGCGACCGCATCGCTTCCATTATGAGCGCGGCTGCCGCACGCCTACATTTGAAATAATGGATATGCGCGCGCAAAAGACGCGATATGTGTAAAGTGTAAAGTGACCATTCTGTCATACATGAACACACCACAGTGAGAACAGTGTGAAAACCAAGGGCAGTAGTGGGCAGACACGAACACAGCGTCCGGGGAGCAGAGTGTGGGGACGGTCCCTTATTCAAGGGAACCTCAGAGGTGCCACTAGCAGTCTTGGCATTCGAACCCACAGCCTTGTGAATGCAGGGCAAACGCTGTAACCATTAGACCACCAGCTGCCCTCTTTACATATTAAAAAAAAAAACCTGAGTCTGGTCTGAACAAATACACAGGAGCTGCCGCGGTTCTTACCTGCTTTGAGGGTGCTGGTCCGCTCCTGGCTGGGTGTGTGACCCTGCGAGATCGCATCCATAATGTCACTTTTAGACATCCGCCTCAGGAGCACCACTGCCTGCTTCATCTCCGGCTGCTTCTTTTTCTTCCCCACGTTGGTTAAAGGCTCTTCGTCAGAGCTCTCACCAGAGGGTGCTGAGACAGAGAGACGATTAATTAAGAGAAGCAATTGGTGTGAAGACTAGTTATAGATACTCTAATACAATATGGGTTGGTTTCCCAGACTAGTCTTGGACTACCCTTTACTTTTCAATGGTAAATCTCCATTCACAGCACTACTTAATCCAGGACTAGGCTTAATCCCTGACCAGGTAACCAACCCTATAAGTCATATATCCTTTCATAAGAAAGATACATAAATAAAAACATTAAAAAGTGGAGGTTGGTAGCCTCTAACACGATCAGCAGAACAATAAAAGCAACTTCTTCCTTTATTATAGTACAAGCGAAATGTATGCGACACATTTGTAGCCCTTTTTAAATGCTGACTGGCAAAATTCAACCAATTTCCACAATCAGAGGCATCTTTAGCTCTGGAGTGATCGGAGGCCTTCTGATATTTCAAAATTAATTTTTAGGAATTTTAGGCAATAGTGAATCGGAGAGCTGGGAGGGAGAAGCACAGAAATAGAGGAGATTTACTGTTAAACACTGGCGATTTCGACTTCAAGGACACAAATGGTGATTAGGATTATACGATAAGATAAAGCGTTATTAGTCCCACAAGTGGGAAATTTGCAAGTTACATTAAAAAGAAAATAAAACCAGTAAATAACGCTCAGCAATGAGCAGAGCTGCCGTCTCAGTCTTATATCTTTATATTAGGTTTATATTATGAGGCAGTTAGTGGCCTAGTGGTAGGGCATTGCCCCTCCAATCAGATTGTGGGTTGTGGGTTCGAATCTCAGTTGCTAGTGGCACCACTGAGGTACCCGAGCAAGATACCGTCCCCACACACTGCTCCCCGGACAGCCAGTTGGTGACGGCCCCCTGCTTTATTGGTAAATGGGTAAAATACAGAGAAAGAGTTTTACACTGTGCTGTGCAGTGTTCACGTGTGACTATAAGGGGCCGCTTTACTTTACTGCATGTTATAGAGCTCAGTAATATTTAAGTAATGCTGACATAAGTAGTAATTTTTCACATTATTAAACGTAATGCAATAATTTCGCAACCCCTCTACGCCTAGTCCAGCAGTTCTCCCAGTCTAGATGTAACTACGTCTTTTAGAGAACATCCAATTCATTAACTATACCTGCAATACCTTGTGCAAAAACACAACTTCAATTTAAACCACTTTCTGTGACATTTGTCACTAAATTACTTCATTAGTTTGCGTAAAATTTTTTTTTTTAAAAATCAGCCAAATTAAGAAATGAATTGCACTTTGCCAGAAACGCAACAATAAACTCCAGTCTACAATGAAAAAAAGTGTTTTCATAATCTCATACTGGGTCCCATACTGTCAGCTGCCAGTTTTCAAACATAAAATACAGACGGGTCTCTTCTACCACATAACCGTGAAACCTAGAGCAAGACCTGCTCAGTCATTTGTCCTTTTGTCTTGTTTTTGGCCAGTTATCGCCACTTGCCTTGTTTCTCTCAGAAGCATTGCATGTTTTTCTTTTCCTGTTAAAAATCAGTAAATTTTTTCCGTCTAAGGCTCCGACAGCAGTGCATGAAAATTACTCTGCTGTTAAAATGACTCTGATTATGGGCTGCGTCCCACCTGTCATGACTCTCATAGTCTCAGCCTCAGACGTCACGCCCACGGAACGTTGGCTGAACATCTGATGCATGTGGTACACTTAACTGGAAACACTTCAGGAATCTCGAAGTCGTCTCTGATTGGTTGAATTTTATTGGATTTACGGGGGACCCGAGTGTCGTGTTTATTTTCGGTCCGCCGGGAAACAAAGCGCAGACGTGTGATCTAATCAGATGTGGTAATGCAGACGCCGTTGTTGTTATACCTGCACCAACAGATCAATGACTTATTGTTGATTTTCTTCTCCTTCTTTGATTCTCTATGCTGACTGACTTGTTGCACGCCGGTCTCTAGATGAGGGGACATTTCCACGCCCCGAAACGTGATGCTGAACGAAACGAACTGTGATTGGTTGTTTGACATTACTTTCAGCCGTCAGTCTGAAGGTCTGGCTACGTGAGACTATGACTCTCATGACAAAAACTTGATGATATTAAGTGTGAGATGTTGCTGATGTAGTGTTCGTTCGTGTACTTTAAGCTCCGCCCACTGAGTCGTCTACCTTTGTCTTCTTTCTTAGGACGCCCTCTCTTTTTCGGTGTTTCAGGTTTGGAATGTGCTGAAGCCATTCTCCTGGTTCCCCCTTTACCTACAACAAACACAGAACTGCATATTCATTTCCTTTACAAGCGCAAGGGACACAAATTCTGAATAGCTTTCGGAACAAAACCAATGCTAGTGAGAAACTACGGCTATTCAGTCATCCGGTAAATCCTCCTGTGGTATGGAAGGGAGTAAAACAGGGGTTTTCAGTTATTGCTGTAAAAAGCTAAGCCAGATTATCTGAATTTCAACACATCTGCTCATCCAAGCGCTCTTTTGAAATCAAACATATTAAAATGTTTCTTTTTTACTGCATTAACGACCTCGTGGTACGAGACCGTGACGATATCCTTGCGTTACTAAAAGCTGTGCCTGTGAAGAAAACGGGAAGAAATTCAGTTCGCATGAAAGGGCAAACATCCCTCTCTCTCTCTGTATCTCTCTCTCTCGCGCGCTCTCTCGTGACTTTTCCGGAGCGTGCGTCTCTCTTTCTTTCTCTGTATCTCTCTGTATCTCTCTCGCACGGATCCCCTCTCTCCCTCTCTCTCTCACACACACACACACACACACACACACACATTCGTGACTTTTCCGGAGGACGCGTCTCACTCTCTTTCTCTCTCTCTCTCTCTCTCTCGTGACTTCTCCGTATTTAAACCTCGGGTTTATCTTTACATGTTCTTTAAGGGTGATGTATTAAACTG
>JBBPDH010202575.1:0-14797 GCA_037974565.1 Clupeocharax schoutedeni
GAGAGAGAGAGGACATTTATATGGAGTGAGGGAGGAGAGGGAGGACCACTCTACCCACCCAGAGAGAGAGAGAGAGAGAGAGAGAGAGAGAGAGAGAGAGAGAGAATGAGTTTCATGTAAGTTAATAACAGTAATGATCACAGTACGTTTCTGCAGAACTGTGCTCTAAATCTGCCCCTGCTTTTGGACACACACACACACTGGGAGACAGAGTGACCCCCCTTTGGGCAGCCACTGGGGGCAGGAGGCTTGTTAGTGTGTAAGCTGCTCTGAGCCTCAAGTGACACAGATTCGAGATAGATTTGAAGCCAAAAAAACTGCATTTATCAAAACGAGTGGAATATGAGGGACGACCACTGTTTTCTCATCTTTTTATTCAATGTCTGCAAAAATGAAACAGTTTAAGAGAAAACTGTAAGAAAAAAAGTCAGTAAAAAGCAATAACAATAAATTAATTAAATACTGTCATCGTGGGCCAATCAGCTGCCTGATGTTGTTGTTGGTGTTTACAGGCTCTTTTTTCACTGTCTATTTTTACTGACCGCACCCATCTTACACTTATAAAAGTGTATAATTTAGTGAAAAGTGACCGGCACAAAGTTCATTCTCTGTGTTTAACCCATTCACCAAGTGAAGCAGGGGACAGCCAGGAACACAGCGCCTGGAAAGCAGTGTGTGGGGACAGTACCTTGCTCAGGGTAACTCAGCAGTACCTAGCGATGGGAATGGGAATCGAACCCAGACTTTCTGGTCACAGGGCGAATGCCCTAACCACTATGCTGCCATGTTAAACTCAAAAAGCTTACTATCTTGAATAGGCGCTCAAAACACTGCGGGGACGGCCCCAGCTCTGACCAAGTCATTTATGGGAACAACTGAAAGCGTAGCAGCATTCACAGGCTGATTATATTGATGTAGACCAGTCCCACATATCGCTTTTCATAAAACTAACCTGAGCTGTAGTGTCTAGAAGTCTGTTTTATAAAGCGTACATGTTTGTTTCTTTGTGTTTTTTCGCCTTCTGTCCTCAGCTTCAGTACGCCTCACGCCACACTGATCTGAAACGGGGCTGGATCGTTCTCTCTCTCACTAAATTTGTTTCAGATGACTCTTGACCGGTATTTCAATATCAATACTGATACTCCTTATTGATACCAATACTTTATGATACTCTTATTGATCTTACTCTCCATAATCCTATTCAGAAAATAAAGACGTCACATGAGAGAGGATTCAGCAGTTATTCTATTGTGGATCTGTACTGTAATAGGATCTGTACTGTATCCTGAGTTTCCTGTTCATATAATAAGGGAGGAGCGTCACTACAAATGTTCTGTTCAACAAATGTGCGTCACACCCGTCCCTCCACTGATCCAATCCAGCTTCGACCATTTAAAAACACAGCTGTGTATTAACGCTGCAGAAACACAGACAGCAGTGTCGATTATATAGCCGATCCTCCATTATTCAGTAACCGATTAAAAAACAATTGTCCATACCATCCCTTTACCCCTCGCTTAGCTATGAGCATCCTGACTGTTTACAGGTGAGTCTATACCAGGAGTTGCACAATACCAGTCCAAAACCACAACGTCAATTATCTGCCAATATGATACAGGGATTAAAGCAAAAAAAAATCATCTGACAGAATAGATGACGGGGGGCGTTAACGGAGCATAAGACACCGGAGCCACTGTCCTGAATATCGAGCTTCGGAGTTTTGGCTTCTTTATCTATTTAAGCGATGGGTTTTCTCCACTGTTTTCTGCCCTGTTTTAGCTACTATTAGCGAATGAGACCCTTCATGATACTTTACTGACTACCAATCTTAGAACTTCCGTTCTATTCCGATTTTTTAAAATGTAAAATATAATACTACTAGCCTATTATTGAGGCCTATTATTATTATTATTATTATTATTATTATTATTATTATTATTGGATGCGCCAGGCAACAAGAAGCCCTTTTGCAGATTTCGTCTTTGTTTTGGGACATTAAAAGCCTTTGAGACTGAAGTGGCACTAAAAGCTGGCGAATTATTTTCTCTTACTATGAAGTTTGGCATCTTAAACAAGCGTCGCGAAACAGCTCGCACCCAGTAGGCTACTCCGCAGCCACCAATGTTTAAGAGAACTGCCGAAACCATGATGTTTATTTTTATTTTTAGGAAAAATAATTACATCGCAATTGCTGAAGCTCCACCCCTCGTTCCCCATATTTTCCCTTCCAATCTGCATCAATCTCATTATTAACCTTAGTTGACGGAAATCCGTCAGAGCGATGGAGAACTTTAATCCATGTATGATACAAATCCAGTAACATATTTTTCCTTACTCAACAACTATTCTGTTAATACTTATACTGTGTTACTTATAAATTCCAGTTTCTACACCCATATCATGCCCCGTGGGTCCATTATGGAGTTCTGCACACATGGCTGGATCTCCAGAGACTCTCTGCTGGACAAATTAAACACTGGATGAGAGAGATGGTGAAAAAGAGAGAAAGAGGGAGAGAGTGAGAGTAAAAGGAGGATAAAGAAAGACAAGAGAGGCCAGACAAAACAGATGAAGTAAGAGAAAGAAATGAGTTAGATGAGAGAAAGAAAGGACACAAAGAATGTGTGAAAGGAAGAAATTAGGAAAGATAGAAAGAAAAATAAAGAAAGACAGAATGAATGAGAAAAAGAATCAACAAGAAAAAGAAAGAATAAAAGAAGAACAAATGAGAGAGGGAAAGAAATAAAGAATGAATGAAAATTAATCAATGAACAAACATGAAAAAGAAAGAAAGAAAGAAAGAAAGAAAGAAAGGTTCTTTGTTATATATGTTTTACACTGTTTGGGTGCAAGAGTCCTGCCGCTCATCTGTGTTACTCATGTCTTGCTCATCTCTGTTTACATGATAATTTACGCTTTTTCTGGTATCAGATCTAGTGAATTTGATCCGGATTTGTCTGATACTGACACTGAACAGTCTCAGCCCTTTCAGTGGACACCTTTAAAGCAACTCTTTTAGTGATACGAACAACAGTGTAATCTCCCTTTAAGTCTCTAAAACAAAGACATTTTTCAAAAAGAGATTTAAAACAGCATTAGAAAGAATAAAAACAGCAAATGAGGCTTAAACCAGTTACAGACATGATGTGGACCAGCCCAGTACTGGTGTTGTGTGACTGGTGGAACTATAGCTGGTGGTTGGAACTGAATATGGCTAAATTGGGGAAAAGTCATGGTGTGTGTGTGTGTGTGTGTGTGTGTGTGTGTGTGTGTGTGTGTGTATTTTATGCCTTTTTCTGTCCTCCTAACTCAATCAGAGCTGTAATGGATTGGTCCATAAACATCTATCAGGAGCCATTCGACATTTACAGCAGCGTGGGTGGGATACAAACACACACACACACAAACATCGGCTCTACCCAATAAATCTATGTAATGTGCCACCCTGGGACAAAATTACAATGGCCGAGCTCAGAGCATTTAATCCCCAACTCTGTGTGTGTGTGTGTGTGTGTGTGTGTGTGTCAGTGTGAGGCCTTGCTGTAAACCCAGCAATCACATTAAAGCCCTAAACACACCAGAGTTTACTCACATGCACACATACACGCATACATATGTTTAGTATTACTTTATTACTATTACTATAAAGTATTGTCAGGATTTCCATTGACTGTGATACTGCATCCAAGTAGTAGTAAACATACACACACACCCAAATGTTAATTTCCATGTCAGCTAAATGTGCCCACTTTAAAGGATTTATCTATTTTTCTGTCTTTTTGGGGACATTTTGTCCTCACAGAGAGAAATATAAGGAGGGACACACACAGACACAGAAACACACACACACACGCACACAAACACACGCACACACACACACACACACACACACTCACACACACACACACACACACACACACATCAATCTCAGTGGAGAACATGTATGTAAACCTCTGGCCTCACAAATCAATTCACTTAGGATTTATTAAGTAATTCAGTGTATCATTAAATTGAAAAAAAAAAAGTTTGGTTAAATTCAGCATTAATATTAAAGAGCACATACCTTACATTTCCCTGTATTTGTTTTTTGTGCTCTTTGTTGTTTTACTCATCAAAACAATCACCATTTCTAAATTAAATTAGGCTAAAAGTTAGGCTATAACTGTGCCTTTAAGAAACAAATGCAAATGAGCACTGCTCTGACTGGTTGCCATGTATTTGCAAATTCAACATAAACAACTCTATCTAAACCTAATCCTTCATGTTTGATATAAAGTATTGTGCAAAAGTCTTGAACTCCATCTTTATAATTGCTTTGAATCACCTTGTTGGTGTGAAAATACCATTTTCTGTCCGTCAAACTGGCTTATCACTGGTATTCTGACTACTTTAAATGAATGAAATGGGAACAAATGCTTCACTGTGAAAGGCTGCAAAGTGCCTGAAGATGATCATCTGGAATCATCTGCACCTGTTTCTTCACTGGTTAAAGGCTTCAGTTCTGTTTTGTTCTGTTTGATTGATCCATACGTAGGTCACTGTGTGGCTTAACAAACACATTCCTCTGAAACTGGGCAGGTTCAGAGACTGGACTGAAAATGAGAGTCTTTGAAAGTCCTTCAGGAAGACCGGAGAACTGTTCCTCAAGACCACATTAAATATACAGAAAGCTTGGATCTTTGGAAGCCAACTATAAGGAAATGAGGGGGGTATTCTACACAGTATTGTCTATTGCAATACATGTGTTACAAAATGATGTCCCATTTCATTCTATAGTTTATTCAGTAAGCCAAAGTTAAGAAGCAAACTATAAGGAAATGAGGGGTGGATCAAGATTTTGCACAGTACTGTTAAATTATACAGACATTACATTAATATATATAACCAGTACTGTGCTGTAATCGGTGCATTCTTGAGACATTCAGAGGTTTTTCACACGCAGGCCGATATGAAGCATTTACTGCCTACATGTGTATTGAACGTGTGGGAGGATTGTGGAGAAAGGAGTGTTTTTACCTCTTTAAAATTCAGCACTCCACAAACACACACATACACACACACACACACAAACACACAAACACAAATACTCACACTGGATCTGTGTATATCCATACTTCCAGTACTTCCATTTACTGGACACTTTATTGGAAACACTTCCCTTGGGCTTCCAATTGCTGGCCACTTTATTGGAAACACCTTGCTTATGTTTAGGTTTTCTGCTGGTTTTCCTTTTTCAAACAGGATCAGATGTTCTACCATAAATGAAGTGTTATATAAATAAAGCTAATTTAAAAAATATATATGATTATTATCATCATCTCAGAGCAGAACTCAGGCCAGGCAGGCCAGGCTCACTTATCTCAGTGTAGCAAGATCAGGCCACACCCAGAGTGAATGCCGTCACTATGGTTACACTCTTCTGATTGGTTGACACAGTGTACGCATCACCTTGGGAAGGCCTCCGCTCTCTCTGCTGCTCACACACACTCTAAGCAAAACACCAACAAGCTGCTAATGGAGATAAGAGGGGGTCCGCTGGGAGCCTAACACACACACACACACACACACACACACAAACATACACACACACTTTTAAGCCACAATCATACAGTAATGTTGTTTGTTCTGTAGCATATGGACATCAGACCCATTTTCTAAGTTACACTACTCTTACTCCCATGGTTACTTTACATTTACTTCCATGGTTACACCACACCCATTCTGATTTTACCCTACACCCATTTCCATCATTACCATATCCCTGTTCTATCTTTAATCTCCATCAGTTTCCATGGTTACACAACACCCATGCTACCTTTACCTTACACCCATTTCCATGTTTTCGCAAAACCCCTTTTATCTTCTCCCTGGTTACTTTACACACAATTATATTAACTTTACAAGTTTCCAGGATTACACTAGACTTATTCCTGTCTTTACCCCACACCCCCGTTTCCATGGCTACACTACACTCCTTCCATCTTCACAGAACACCTATATCCATGGTTACACAACACTCATTCAATCCTTGCACCATACCCATTTCTATGGTAACAATTCACTTATTTCTATCTTAACCTGACACCCGTTTCCATGTTACTTTACACTAATTTCCACGATAACGTTACCTCTGTTTCCATGGTTACAATACTGCACCCATTTCCATGGTAACTAACATGTAGTGACGTGTTATGAGACAACATTTCCATTACTGGCTGGATGTTTTCACAGTAAAACTGAAAAGGACATAAAGTTGTTTAAAATATTCAGAACTGTGAAGCAGAAGAAGAGAGCTGATGTGGATCATCTGATGAGAGGAAGATTTTTTTGTCAGCTCAAACTTTTAACAGCTGTGCAGTGAGACAGGCTGTTAACACACAATGGCCTATAGCTAAAAGATCTGCCTAAGAATTACTGTCTTAGTGTTCTACACCGCTGTAGGCAAAAGCCTTGAGCCACCCCACACTTTCTTACATATAACTTCTTTATATTCAGAGTTAAATTATAGGGCCTATATCCTATATTTTCCTGTATTTGTTTTTCTTTGTTCTGCATTTTATGACCATTATCATGATAATTTCCCCAAATAGTTAATTAAGTTAATTAAGAGACATATGCAAATGAGCTTTTTTCTGATGGGTAACCTTCTGTACAACTTTGTCTTACCTAGCAATGGTAACTATGAAAAAATGTATTTGTGGGCGGAGTCTGGAAGGCATAAAATGTAATAATATATTAAGTAGTATATTAAATATTATATTAAGTAAATATTGAACAAATTACGACATAAACAACCCTGGGATGTATATACAAACCCATTTACAAATCTGTGATACTCCTGAGCCACCCCACATTTAATTTTGTTTTGAATCACCTTTTTGGTGCAAAAGCACTACTTTACACCTGTCAAACTCTGGAAACTGTGACAACTGTTTTACTGTGACAAGCTGCAAAATGCCTAAAGACAAAGGAGTTCCAACCACTCAGCATTCAGCACCACCAGTATACTGATCACCGCCTGATCATCTGGAATCATCTGCACCTGTTTCTTCACTGGTTCAGGTCTTAAGTGCTTTGTTCTGCTTGAATGACTCATATTTAGGTCATTGTGTGGCTTAACAAACAAAAAAACATGGGACTGGTTCAGGGACTGGAGAACTGTTCTTCAAGACTACATTCAAAATGCAAGAAAGTCTGGATCTTTGGAAGCAAAATATGAAGGAATGAGAGGGGGGTCATGACTTTTTCACAATAATGTAGAAATCTCCTTCATCTCGCCCCCTTTCACCCCACCCCCCATCTCTCATTCCTCTCCATTCATGCCTGCCCAGGTATCAGTCTTACTTTAATTAAGTCTCCTATAGGAGCATCTGTTTAATCTCCTCTGTGGCACAGCAGGGGTCAAAGGTCAAGAAGGAACACGCAGAGGATTGAACATAAAGCCTCTGTTCTCCTCTAACCTGCGACCTCGGTGGCTGAACCCAATCTCACCGGCTTAGTCTTTCATGTCTTAGACTTATTCTTCTCATATAAACTCACATACACACAGACACGCACACAAACACATACACTCATATTTCGATACAACAAAGTGTACTGGAAGGAACAGATACCATCACTGGCCACTTTATTAGAAGCATCCACCCTGTGCTTCCACTCACTGGCCATTTTATTGGAAACATCTTTTGGCTTCTCTACACAGATAGACCTCGATGGACTCTCTTGCATTAAACTACAGCATTAACAAGCTCGTACTATTATTACATTATTTTAACTCAATGATTTTACAATGTTTTATAAGATATACTAATATGAGAAGGTCATGAGGATCAGAACACAGACTGAGAATCTGATTCTCCTACAGTCTCACTGTACACTAGCAAGCTAGAGCTATAGGAGAGGGGTTTCTAATAAAGTGGCCGAGTGACTGTTAAAAGTCAAATGTCATTTTTCGGCAGGTCTACAGGGACTGTGCTGTACCTAAACTGCACTGCAATGTGAAGAACTTGCAGCATGTTTTGATTTTCCAGTGTATCTCAGTCCAGTAACAGTGTTTCTGACGCATTAACACTGTAATTCTCTCCTCATAGGTTGTCCCAAAACCGTGTCAATGGAGTCGAACCAGCAGAAAGATTTTCTGTCATTACAGCTTTTGTTATTTGTTTTTATCTTAGCATTGTTTAGCTATGCTAGCTTGTTAGTGATGTCCTGGTACACCTTCAAGTTTCATGGAAAATTCCCTGAAAATGATCTTTCCAACAGATAGTAGTGCTTGTACTTCCAAGTTGTTTGCTGGTTTTGTAGCTGTTTTTTTCACAGACTGTAAAAAAAACTGTCAGTAGTCATGGCAACATTTCAACCAATTAGAAAGCGGGAAGACAGACTGTGATCCACGTTTTGGCGCAGAGCAGCTCAGGCACAGCTAAGGTACTGGACACTTTATTTGTAATGAAAAAAAAGCATTTCCTTGTGCTAGCGGAAAAGCGGCAAATGTTGTAAAATTGAAATTTGAACTCAAATCCAAATCAAGCGTGTTTAAAGACACAGCAAAATACAAAGACATTTAAATGAGGAACCCCGTTGCCATGACAACACTTTTTATTACAGCAACTTGTTGCTCCCTGGTGGTCTCATGTATAACAGTAGACTGGGGTCTTCACAGCAGACAGTAAACCATAAACTTGACCTTTTCGCTCTTTGTTCTGAGCTCCAGGCTGAAGAACGATTAAGACTTAACGCAACACTTCAGCGTAAAATCTAATTTACATCCCTCTGTCCAATTTATCTCACATAACGACACACTCTGTCCCTCTCTCTCGTGTGTGTTTATGTGCATGAGTGCAGTGAAAACGTGCCTGTTTGTGCATCCATGAGTGTGCGTTTGCTTGTTTGTGCTGTGATCGGAGGAGCATAATAAATGCGCTTGAATATTTTTTCACATGCAGGGGAGGAGGACCATTTCTCCTCCCACCTTTCAATTAGCGACTGTTTGACCAGAACAAGCAACTGCCTATGGAGCTTAACATACTACAAAGTACCTATAGATTCAAGGAGCCTAGATAAAAGTGTTCCAACGACTCAGCATTTAGCACCACCAGTATACTGATCACTGACTGATCATCTGGATTTATCTGCTCCTGTTTCTTCACTGGTTCAGACCTTAAGTTAGATGTGCGTTGTTCTGCTTGAATGATTCATACGTAGGTCACTGTGTGGTTTAAGCTGGTCACGATCAGAGACTGGACTGAAAATGAGAGTCTTTGAAAGTCCTCCAAGAAGCTTGGAGAACTGTTCCTCAAATACATTTTAAAAATCTGGTTCACTGGAAGCAAAATATGGAAGATTTAGGGGCGTCAATCCTTTTGCACAGCAGTGTATATGCAAATCATGCATAAAGAGCAGAAGATCATTTTTTCATCTGAGGTTTACTGCGGTTTGTTTAGTTTAGTTAAAAATGAAAATGTTTAGCTAGAAGTAGCCTCCCACCCTTTACCCATTAAGACATGCAGGTCCAATTGTTTTGCGCTTTCAAGAGCTTGGTCTTCAGTGTAGCCTATAAATATCATGCCTGTCAAAAATGTGATAAAACCCACACCTTTGTTATAACACTAATTTCTGATGGCATGCCCACGAAATGCCCTCACTATGTTTGCAGCAAGCTAATAGCATTGCACATAATAATATGTCGTCGGTTCTATATTAAACATGGACGACTGAAGTGTGTAAAAGTGGTTCTATGTGGACCTTGAACATAAACATGAATATATTTGTGACTTTGTGTGCAGCATTTCTACAGAGAGTCCTTCAGTAAACACCCACGGGTTAAAGCATCTGATACACACCCACCGACTGGTTAGACCAGCTTTTCTCATTCTTATTTGTCCTGGGGACCAATCATGTCAGGCTTTGGGGCTGCATAAATGATCATCACCAAACCCCCCACACCCTACCCCCGGGTTCGCACATGCACATAAATAAATACACCATTGCCAAGTTACAGATATGTAGTAATTAGGCTGTTATAACATAATAAAAATAAATAAAAGAACAGTAATAATAATAATAGGGGGCTGGCTGCCTGTGGGTGTGGGGCGCAGTGCATGCCCAGCTCAGGCCCACGGAGGGGCACTCTTGTGACTCTTTCCTTGTTTTTGGTGTTACCCTTGAGCGGGGTGGTACTGTCACGGTCTGGCCAGCGGCCATGGTTATGCAGCTGCTTTTATATTTCGTTCTGTTTCGGTTTGTTTTTCAGGTCTTTTATTTTGATAGGTTTTCTGTTTGCGCTTGTGTCACATGTGTTTATGTTTCACTTGTTCTGTGTCTTTGATTATCCTTAGTATTTAAGTTCTGTTCTGTGTGACACATGTCATGAGTCCATCGCCTGAGTTAGAGTGTTCTGTTTGTGTTCTTGCTGGGCCTCGTGCCCATTTCTGTTCTTTTTTGGTTTCCCTTAATAAAGTCTCCTCAGCATGGAATTGTGCTCGCCTGTCTGTTCCTGTACACTTCCAGGTAGCTCTCGACTCGTGACAGGGTGTGTTTGCTTTCTCACCGCTAACAGGTCAAAACGAGCAAGACACGCTGACAGGGCTGCTCTGAGCGAGTTTCTGCGTGTTTCGGTTTCTGTACTTTGTTTTCTTGTCTGTTGAGTGAGAAAAAGTGGTCTCACACAAATCCGTGGAATGATAAAGCAAGATTGTTTTAACTGCTTATCGCTGCAACTCAGCAGGGCACGAGAGCTCCAAAAATTCCACGAGAGCTCCTGGACCACAAGTGGCAGATCACTTCTCTCTCTCTATACAGTGGTACTCCACATAAGGAACGTAATCCGTTTCAGCGGCACATTGGTTCTGCAGGGAGTTTATTATGCTTTTGTCTTCATTTGAGACACGTCTGGCCGGATTCAGCTATTTTTTAAAATGTGAAACGCACTCGTTCTGTCACATGCACAGTCACATGCACAGTTGCGGTGGCATTAGTTATGCGGAACGTTCGTTCATGAACGAGGCGTTCATTAAGCGGGCAACCACTGTATATTTAAAACAAAGTATAACCATATATACATCTATGGCCGTAGAGCTGAACATTCTAGAATGCTGAAACAAGGGGCGGGGCCGTGAAGTCGAGGGGGCGGGGAAGGGGCGCGCAACAATAGAAGCATTGAGAAATGCTGGGTTAGACCAACTGACCCACACCCACTGGTCAGACCATGGATGATAGTAAGTACTACCATCATGATATTTGAGCTATGGTATGATATTACTGTGATACTTCGCATTTACAATATATTAAGTATTGCGATTTGATTCTGCAATATGTTGTGATTTATTTCTCTCATATAGTAATTAAATGATTTATAAAGAAAACAATTCACCTCACCTTCCCAATTTCTGCTATGATGCAAGTGAAGAACGAAGTCTTGCGCTCTCTTGTGGACTTCAGAAGCCACGTTATCAGAGTAGACGTCTGTACCAAAATAAAAATATATTAAAACATTTCAGAAAATAAGGATAAAAAACAAATATCAGTATTTGGTACTCCTATACCGATAACACCATGCTGAAAAATATTGATTTTTCAATTTGTATTTTCTTTCCACCTCTAAAACATACATCCCTGCCTATTAACCTTTATGTAAATGATCACACACTCATGTGGAGGTGTCAGTATTGTCTAATAGACTCTCCTATGCAGTTTATGACATTGTACTCACTGTTACCTACAAAAATACTTAGTATACATATAAACAATAGTTGCCAATTTCAAGCTGAGTTTTAGTGGCAATTAATAACGGATAAATGTGCTAAAACCAGAGAGGCAAACTATGGCATCTTTACACGTTTAAACTGATTAACCACATTTAGAAAAAAGAAGAGATTGTGTCATTTTGATACAGTCCCTGGCTGTTCCTTAAAGACATTGATTTATGACTAAGGCCTATAGGAACCACAGAGAAACACACAGGAGATACCCTCCATCAATCATAACATATCATCACTTATCTGGAATAAAGCGTCTAGAAATATAAAAATGCACATACTTTCCTCATCCATACAATCCATATATGGAAATTAAGCTGAAAAGCTGTTTTTGTCAAGACATTATTATTATTATTATTATTATTATTATTATTATTATTATTATTATTATATTTATTTATTTATTTATTTTGATTAGATTTTTTTCTGTATTTTTCTGTGGTATTTGTGTTTTATTTATTTCTGTATACTGTATTTTTTACCACAATGAGTTGCATTTAAATTCCATTGTAGTTCTGTACAATGACAATAAAAGTATTTAATTTGATTTGATTTACCTATAAACCAGTTTAGCCCCATCCATTCATGCTTGATGTGCTACAGCCCTGTACTATCACCTGAATGAGCTCTAAAACAAAGCAGCCAATCCAAAAAGAGCTCATGTACATATTCAGTCTTACAGGTGCAGAAACAGCCTGTTTAATTCTAGGAGATAAAAAGAAGCTAAAAAATAGTAAGAATGAATTATAATGAATATTATGAAGAAAATGTTAAAAATGAGACCTTTAAAAACACTTTAATTGTTAGAGATTAAAATAATTAGACTGTTGAATTATCTTGAATTATACCGTTTCAAGAGCACCGGCAAATTGTTTAAAAAGCGAATTTGTGACGTGGTAAAAAGAAATGCTTAAAAATGTCTATTTTAGAGTTTAACCCCTAAATATGCCCCCAAATATGCTCCAAAACACTTTCATTTCATTTTAACCTCAGCTTAATACATTTCCCCCTTGAAGAAACTGTAAAGGTAAACCCATATTCATACTGTACAGTTTATACTGAACTCCTGCTGCTAGAATGTAAATACCGATGTTACCCCTATATAGACTGTTTTCTTTGGTTTGTGCTGTTGTTTTCTTTGGTATAAACAGGTAAATACAGTAATGAATTAATTTAATTTACAGTAATAAAAATACAGGCTTTTAAGAAGAACAAAATAAAAAAACGGATCAGATTGGATACTTTTAAGCCTCCCACCTCTGAGTACAGGGGTATTTCACCATTCCAAGATGAGCTTTCTTTGTGTTCTCTCAACAGTACCAAAAAATGTATACAGATATATATTATATAGGGAAATGGAGCTGAATTTATGTTAATATTTCAGTTACAAAGCTATTATATTTTTCGTAATAAGTTATCACTAAATGTATGAAAAATGTAGGGATGCACCAATGGATTGGCCAGTGATCGGAAACGAACGATTTTTGGCCTGATCACTCACATGCATTGCCGATTTCAAACCGATCTTTTTGGGTGAGGTTATTTATTTGTTTATGTATTACATTTAATTTTTTTAAATAACAAATTTGTTAAATTTGTTATAAAAAAACCCTTTATATTAAATAAAATTTGATTTTTGTTTGTATTTGCTATAGAGCTGCCACTATCATATGTCATTATTATAAATGTAACCAGTAAACAGGGAAAGAAACTACCACGTTTGTCACGGCTGGGTCAGTGGCCACGAGGGGCCACTGCTTTTCTGTTTGTTTCTTGGGACTTTTATTTTGATGTTCATGTCTGTTTGGTTTTGGTTTTCGCCTGTTTGTGTTTTGTTCTTTGATTAATGGTTGTATGTAAGTTCTGTTTGTGTAGCCCTCACTATCCTCACTATCCTAGGTTGTATGCTGTTATCACGTTTTCATGTTCATGTTCCTGTAGCGGCCATTGAGCCAGGTTTTATTTACGTTTTGTTTTCTTTAATAAAGACTCATAGCACGGATCCTTGCTCTCCTGCTTCATCTGTGCTCAGAGGTAAATGACGGCTAGACCCGGCCCCTGTGACAACGTTACATTAAAAAAGTTGAAACCCATTTTTCGTGTCGTTATCGTCGACTACATGCAGCAGCTTTAATTTTCTGTTACCTGGGGGAAAAATTGGTATCGTAAAAATGGGTATCGGCCGATCACACTAACAAAAAAATCGGTAATCAGAATCGGCCAAGAAAATTGCAATCGGTGCATCCCTAGAAAACATTCCACGAATTTGCGGGGCTTTCTTCAAGCAATTATTAGTTAGGTTCTAAGAAAAAATTAGCAAATTAGCGGGAGTTTACTGTTAATGAAGACATTGATTCATCAGAACACCCGGTAATTCACCTGAAGCTGTGATTGGTCATCCTGGTCAGAAACACTATTATTGGTTAGACTGACTCATTTGCATTTTGCAGCCGTTTCCAATCTCAGTACTGTAGAGATTGATACCTTCCAAACACACACACACACACACACACACACACACACACACACATCTCCTAAAGAGCTTATTGTATGTAACGGAAGCAAAGGATTTCAGAGTCTTACTCACTGACACCTTCAATAATAAGCAACAACGTGCAAGCTGATGAGTCAGCAAAGGACAGATGGCTGTTACTGGGCATCCAGATGGCCAACTATCCCAGTCCAATCAGGGTCCCCCTGTATATTAACTACATACAGATAACTTAGCCTGTCCATACAAACCTCCCACAAACCAGGAAAACCCTCACTGACCTCGTGATTTCAGTAATGGTGCTTTTCCACTGGCATAAGGAACCGTGCCCTGCCACAAACAAATGTTAAAAAAAATTAATGGATGCCCACCTCTAGTTTTAACACAACTTTATTCTTTCATGAGTTATTTACAAGTGTCTGACCACTTATAAAATGTGTTTGTCAATGCAACCCTCTTCTCCCACTCTTCATACACTGATAGCAACACCGCAGGAGAAATGCTAGCACAGGCTTCCAGTATCCGTAGTTTCAGGTGCTGCACATCTCGT
>JBBPDH010202584.1:0-14793 GCA_037974565.1 Clupeocharax schoutedeni
CACTTGGTGAATGGGTTAAATGCAGAGGTTGAATTTCGTGCTGTTCACACTGTGTGCAGTGGTGTGTTCATGTATGAATGGTCACTTTCAATCGGCCTATAGTCATTTATCATTAGTTACTAACCACATAACTATTCCTAACCAACACTGATGTTTTTGTGCATTTACATTAACACTAACATTTACAGTAGGTGGGATTCAAACCCATGACGTCTTGGTCCAAAGGCAGAATATCAGAGCTAGCCTCTGCTCCCCGTGTGCATCATTAAGGATTGGGCACCCTTGACCCTGTCACTCGTTCACCAGTCATCCTCCCTAGGACTTTTGCTATGCACTAACCCTGCATTCCAGAAACAACATACAAAACCTTCTGTGTTGAGATTATCTGGTCTAGTCATCCATCTAGTCATCACAATTTGTATTGTATAAGTCACTCAGATTAACACACTCCCACACACACAATTTTTCTACTTCCAACATGTCAGGTTCAGGAATTATTAATTTATCCCCCCCTGACAGGTGTCAGGGTAATACAAATGATTAACAGTATTCATTGTGACCATTTGTCATACACGAACACACTAAAGCACAGTGTGAACAGCACCAAATTATTTTACTGCATTTAACCCATTTAACACATTCCCCAAGGGTAGCCAGCCAGCACCCAGAGTGCAGTGTGTGGTGACGGTACCTAACTCAATAGGTACCAACACATTAACTTCTGATCACAGGGACAACTCCCAAACCACCAGCTAATACATCACAACCACTGATACATGAGATGGAAGGTGGTTAACAAACAAGTAGAACAACAAACAAGTTCTACCTATCCATTATCCATCCATTATCTACCCTTTATTCCTGTATTCAGGGTGGGGGGATTGCTGGAGCCTCTCCCAGCTACAATGGGCGAAGGCGGGGTACACCCTGGACTGTCATACCATTGAGTAGAATCAAAGGTAGGAGTTTCTAATCATTTTTCGTATGCATTCCAAAATCTCAATAAAATCTGAAGCCATGCTGAATCTTGGTACTGACCATGACTACCATGACTGGCCAGCATACTACTGCTTTACATAATGGAGGTCAGCTCCGACAAGAGGTCAAACAGTGCATGAGCTCTCATGAAACATAATCACAAGTCTTCGGGATTATTTTATAGGAGAGGAGAGTTCTAAATAGGGCAACTAATTAATCTGTCTCCAACTCGTCTAAAAAATTAATAAGAATTCAAATTTGCTGTGGTGGCGGAGTTGAGGGCTCCCATGGACCGCACATAACTTCATTCCCCTCATTCATTTCACAGTCAGGAAACAAAACAGCTGAACTCTCTGTCCTCTGCCTTCACCCAGCACATTTAAAGTGTTAAAGTGTCACCGACACTCAGTGTGGGCCTTGTATGATGGCACAGTGTTTGACAGAGAGTCAAGAGGAATGTAGGTTATGAGTGAGGATCAAATTTGGGCTTTCCCTCCAAAATAAAACAGAATACCTTCTGAACCAGCATTCTTATTCTGCAGTAGTTTAAAGTATTTTGCCTGTAGCCCAAATCTAATTAATCAGTCAAGACTGTTTTATGTCTAAAGTCTGGTTTAGACTAGAGATGCCCTCATCCAAAAATCTGTCAGATCCTGACCTAAATTACTAGATTGGAAACCAGGAAATAATAAAAAACGTAAATCAATCCGTTAAAAAATTACCGAAAAATAATTACAGCATGAATACCGTGGTTTGCGACACACCTCACCCAGGTGTCCTAATACTTTAATCCTTTACGGAACATGCTCGTGGCTTTTGTAAGCGGGGCAACCATCAATCTCCGTGACACTTCACAGGAAAACTAAAGGTAGATAATTTGTGACAAACAAAAAATTGTGTATGGAAAGGGCTAAAAGGCAGATGTTTTTTTTGCGATACACCAAAACTTATGCGACAGTTCATTTGGGGGAGGGGTGATGTCATCACGCACACCATTTTATTGATAAAAAACCAGTTGGATGGAAACAGGCTGGAGACAGCAAATTTCGCACATTTTTTTACGCATATTCTGTTTGTCGATAACAAAACGTGGCAAAACTTGGCTACTGTTCATTAGCTGATTATTTTTAATTAAACCACAACAAGCAATTAATACTCGGTATATACACACTATACCAGATATTAGGGACAATTTCGTCATTATGTCATTAACAAGCAAGTCAACCACAACCACAGTGCTTTACACGTTCTAGCCTGGTGATGGATTCACTATGAAACAATGCACTTCCAATGTGCTTAACTCTACCTTAATTTACTCCTGAAAATACACCAAACCCCTTCATTTACCTTAATATTTCCTGAATATTAGATTTCAGGCATCAGCGTGAAATCCCTTGATCTTAAATGTAAGCCGTTCATTCAGGAGTTCCATTATTTAAGGGTCACATTTGAAAAAGTTAAGGGAAATTTTAGCAGTTTTACCCCTTAATCTGTGCACTTTCTCTTAATTTTCCTGAATGGGAATTCAAAATCAGGGTAATTTTAAGGGGTAAAATGAAGGCAGCTGGTTTTGTAGCGGTTTAGTGAGAAGCAGAACATAAACCTAAGATGCTTGATTTAAAAATGTGTGAGGGCAGCCTTGGAGGAAAGCCGTGATATGAGGGCGAGTGGTGCCGGGGAGAGACGCCGCTGAGTGTGATTGGCATGGTGTGAGTCACCGGCGAGAATTCCGGAAGCCTGTAATTAGAATGCTGGCATTTTAAAATAGCTTTTGGCTCCCCTTTATTTTTATTGCCCATGATGAAGCCCCTGTCATGCATGAAAAAAAAGAGAGAGGAAGACAGATTAGAAAGGTGACAGGGATATTTTCCTCCTCATCTTTGGGTGGGCTCATATAACATTTTGTTATGAGTGCGCATGAATCTGTGCCTCTGACGGAACAAGCTTCTAAAATTGGCCAGCCTGAGTCCTTTAAAAACATCTAAACTCATTCATCCCTGCTCCCATGTCACTCCCTCCTGTCCTCCATGTATTCTCCTTCTTTTCTTTTCCTTTCTCAGACTAAATTTTGGAAGAACTACAGAATAACACAATTATGTAGGAACCAAAATTGAGAGATATTTAAACAGTATATAAGGGTTATATACTGACCTTGTAATGCACTGCATTGTATATAAATACACTCTGTGGACTTGGTTTGCCATGAAATGGGACATTTAAGTTCACTGTGGGAATGGATTATGTTAATTTAGAATGATTTTACTCCAATATAAATCAATGTCCATAAAAGAGGCAAAATGCACCTAAATAAATCTGAAAATAAACCTCATCAAAATATAAATGAAAAAACATAGATTTGCTTAAAATTCAAATTTTTACACCAATCAATCAAATTTAATTTTCACTGATCAGGACGAATACAGGACTCTGACCAGCACCAATATGACCTACTTAAAGCTTAAACGCAACCAAGTGTTCAGAAATTGTATTAGTAGCCATGCTTGTCCAGCAGCAAACTTAAAGAAGGGACCATAATGCATAGAAACAGCTTCTTGTAGATTACAGCCAGCCTCTTTTAATTCCAACACAAGATTCACCACCCTTCCAACCTCCTCCTCCTTATCCATCCAACCTCTATCAATGTGCTCTTATCATTTCTCCATCTATCTCCACCTTCCTTTTATTCATCTGTCTTACTTTCCCTGTGTCCCTCTGAAACCTTCTCGGTGCCTTTTTCTTTCTTACTCTCTTTCTTGTCCTGTTGTGACTCATTCGCTTTTCGTGACACTGTAGCACAACAGATTTCCCCAAAATAAAATGTAAGCACAGGGAGAAAAAAAGAGAGGATAAAAGCTTGCCTTTACTTTGTCAGAGTGAGACACACCGAGAGAGAAGACAACCCCTCCTTCTCTCTACTCTGGGGACAAGAAAAAAATTGAAGGAGAGGTCAGCAGCACAAAACACAGAACGGCAGGGAAACCGAGGACTGCCTGCTTTGTGTGTGTGAGCGCAAAATGAAGTTGTGAAGGATCATCCTCTAGATGCCCGAACTATACATCAATGTATAGCACAGGTCTAGAACCTGAGTGGGGTGTGTGGTCATGCAACTATAGTCTCTGACTCTCTACATTTGCCACTTTTTATCCTCCAATACTCACAAAACACAACACAGTCCTTCAAAACCCGTCACATCTACACTGACCGCAAACAGCGTAAATCACAGGTAACTCCAGTCCAACTACTGTCCCTCTATGAAGTTGTACTATTACTAAGCCTGTAACAATTATTACTTCAATTTATATAGTATACACCGTTAGTGTATACCAGCTATACACATTGCTCCCTGGGCACCCCATTGGTGGCAGCCCCCTGCTTCACTTGGGTTAAATATGTCCACGTGTGACTATAAGGGCCACTTTACTTTAATTACTTACAGTAAGGGTAAATAAGTGTCATCGCCCGGGTCAAGATGAGGGAGGACCAATAATATGGCCTAACATGGGAGTAGCTTAAATAGGAAGGTGTGTGCACGAAGGACCAATGATAACACACAATAATCAGTGCTGAAACTCGCGGCTGAAACCCCTTAATCACTAGCACCAGCTAAAGATAGGCCACACCCAGTGCATTAAGGAGGCAAGTTCATTGTCCAACAGCTATCTCTAGCAGCCGCAGACTGTGGAATGTCACAATAAGGCCTCGTCCACACGGATGTTCGAAATGAACGCACTCTGAACGCCGTAGGCATTATTGTGGCGTTTCGTAGCGATGCTTGATCGACGTCAGCAAAGTGTTCAACTGACGCCCTTTAACGCCAGCCGGACGCCCGATCTGTAGTTTGGTGTATTTACCTGTGGGGGCAGAAATTACTCTCAGCCGCTCAGCAACAGACTCCCAAGTCTTGTTTTTCTTGTAGCAGTCATTATATTCTGCTAAGGAGATGTCCTACAGCACTGGTCTCTGTTCTACTTCTTCCACGAGTTGGGCTGGATCAATGTCCAACATTGTTCGTAAAACGTTTTTTTTGCAGTTGCCGTACAGAATCATGGGACATATTTGGTCCTCCAGAACGTCAACCGAACATCATGTAAACGCCATAGTGACGTTTTCCTCACGTTCGTCGGGATTTTGATGCCAAGAAAATGTTGCATGCAGCATTTATTTGATGCCATCCAAACGCCGGTGCTGAACGCCCGTGTGGACGCTCTGATTTGCTTCAATAAGCAGAAAAAGGGGCGGCATTTAATAGGCGCTCACCTGGCGTCACGAACGCCGGAAAACCCCCGGTTCAGATGTCCGTGTGAACGAGGCCCATGCAAACAGAAAATACATTTAGTGTATCATGGGCAACAGTGCAGTAGTGAGTCATGTTTAAGGTTTATGTTATTTTTATTTAAAACTGACTTATTGTCTATAATGTTTGCACAAGGAGTGCTTCAGGATATATTTCACTGCGTGTTGTACCTGTATGACTATGCATGTGAATCTTGAAAGAATCTTGAATCTTATCTTAATATGACCTTTACAGGGCATCGGGTAGCAATGTGTATAAACTTCAGGTTTGTTAATTACAATGTTTGTTTATTTGATGCTTATTAATAACACATTTAAGGACATTGGTGAGAGCCTTCCTGAAATGGAGAATCTTTGACATTAGTATCTACTATACCTCTTTTGCAATAATGGTTTAATAATGGACTCTACAATTTTTTGTTCAAAAGCCTGATAACTAGACCTAATCCACCTGAGAGTTGTCCAACAAAACACTTAGAAGATCTAATTTTACTTCATACAATGACAGATCTGCATATATTTGAATATTTAAATTTTTTTTTTTTAAATATAAGTGTTTTTATTTTTAGGCATAAACAATAATAATAATAATAATAATAATAATAATAATAACAATAATAATAATAATAATAATAATAATAATAATAATAATAATAATAAACCTTGGTTTTAGGGCCCCACCTTGAAGGAGTCCAATAATGCCATGCCATCCACGGTACAAAGTAATTCACTGTCAAGTAATACAATAGCTTAGCCTTGGGGAAGGCTCCAGTCAGAGCCAGCCATAAAGACATCAGTTTAAAAATTGCCTGACAATAAAAAAGGAATTCCTTTAATGCAGGATAAACCCTGATGCTGTACTGTACTGGTGGATATGTGTGTTTTTGTAGGAGGTACCTCTTCAGGTCTGACAGAAACTATATACCTTGATTCAACAAACAACACACCAGTTGATCGGTTCTAACCAACCATAAAGACATAAGGAGCCTGTAGATGACAGAAGCACACCACTAATCCCAAACGGATTTTGGAAGCATCAGTTCCTTCTTAACTAGAACTGACCTAAAGCCAATCCCAGCACAGCAACAGTTATGAAATAGGCAGTCAGAGAGAGATGCGTCAGCAGAGACCCCCCACTCATCAGCCACCTGTCCCTGTACTCCCAGTCACTCCCAACCAGACTTCTATTCAGACCATTCAAAGCACACAGAAATAATAGGCTGTTAGGCCTGGCTTTACATGACAAAACAAATGCAACTGTTTGCTGTCTGTTGCGTTAACTTATTGATGAAGTGATTTATGAACACATTCAATCATTCCTTCCCGGTCCAGTAGTTTTTTTCTGGGAAGTACATAATAACATAGTGATGTGTGACGTGGCACGACAGCCACTTAAAATGCACCATTTGGTGACCGCCAGTTGGAACTCATTATACTAATAAAGCACCTCCGGTCTCATGTCCCTCACATTAATATGAGATAGGAAATCCTCGCTCTTCTCATGCGTGTGACATATCTGAACATCAGCGGTTTATTTTGCTGAGGACGCCTATGGCTTTGTTTTTAAAAAAAAGCCTCTTCATGTAATTATCTGAAAAGATTGTAGGTCTAATGAGCAAGCCCAGAGGAACACCACTCACCATGAACACATCAATTGACAACTTAATCTGTTTTATGTTAATAACTTTGTCATGAGCTTAAATGGGGTGGAATACCGCTCAGCTGGCTTCTGATTCATACTGCTGCATGCTGGATTTCACCTAGGGTGTGCTGAAAAGTATCAATTAATCAACAAATCACATGCATGACCACCTGACTAAATGTCATAATGCATTCAGTTGTAGAAATCTTGTGAACATGTGTACAATTCACCTTAAGGTTTAAGGTTACTTTATTGCCATAACCAGCTGTATATATGTAAATAGTGTAATTAGATGTTTTTCCTTGGAACACCGTGCAACATCAAACATTCAAACAACACAATACATAGACACCACAACAATTTAACTTTAATATAATGTAGCAGTATTGTGTAGACGTTATGTAGGCCTTCTAGAGTGACTAGTGTAACACCACATGTATGATTGTTACACAGGAGGCAGTTAACAGCACTGAACAAATTACAAGGAATGACAGAAACAATACAATAAACAGACAATTTAGCAGAGTAGCAGTAATGTGAATGGGATGTACATCTGAGACAGCATTGTAAGTAGAAAGTACAGTGGTATAACAGTAAAGTGGGACAGGGATCTCATACATT
Source organism: Clupeocharax schoutedeni (assembly GCA_037974565.1). Classification (NCBI taxonomy): domain Eukaryota; kingdom Metazoa; phylum Chordata; class Actinopteri; order Characiformes; family Alestidae; genus Clupeocharax; species Clupeocharax schoutedeni. The sequence continues at coordinate 7,535 of JBBPDH010202584.1, forward strand.
GTCTGTGTATTGACTCACTCTTTCATTAGAATGTGATCAGTTAGAGTCATTCTTTAACATCAAAGTGCATGAATCAGAAGACTGGGACTAAAAGGTTCTGAGTCTGTATGCAACAGGGATGCGTGTGCTGTATATTGGATGCAGGGTTTGCTTTGATGCTTCACAGATATTTCTCAGTATACCCATTTGTGTCACATCAAATATCCCAGAGTGGTCTGCCTGCAAGATTTCTCACTCCCTCTCTCTTTCCTTTTTCCTTGCTTCTAGACATGGACACACAAAAATAGTGTGTGGATTTTATTCAGCTCAAATGTGTCCATGGGTTACACCCAAAAACATCACATTCAAATGGTTAGAGCCATAAGTAGGCTAATTCACCAGCAGCTTATTATGATACTGTAATACATGTTATAATTTTCATGTGGGACCAATGTGCTGTCATGGCCCTACTCAACGGCAGGGTCAAAAGTGGGCAGCAGCCGAGCTGACTGAGTAACTGCTTTTTGACGGGCCGAAATCACAACATTGTTTTTCACTGTCTGCACAAAGAAACATCTCTCGAGACAGCTGGGTGGTCTAGTGGTTAGGGAGGTGGCCCTGAAATCAGAAGGTTGTGGGTTTGAATCCCAGGACTGCTAGTGGAACAGCTGGCAGCCCATTGGTTAAATGCAGAGAAAGAAAGCTCTAAAAATGGAATTCTACAATAACAAAACCAGCTCTGCTGGTACATTTACATGACTTAGCAAATGCTTTTATCTAAAGGGACTTCCATTCCCTAACTACAGGGGACAGTCTCCCTGGAGCAACTTGGGGTTAAGAGTCTTGCTCAGGAACCCAGCCGTGGTATGCTGAAGGAGGGATTCGTACCCATGACCTCGTGGTCCAGAGGTAATTATCCGCTAGGCCACAACCACACCAACACCAACTCCATGGATGTGGTTTTGGGAAGACTGTACATGAACTGTGTGGGGAGGAATTGCACTGCTAATATGTCAGAAACACTGATATACACAGGGAAATCAAAGTGTACTTCATAACAGTGTTGTGCCATAACAGTACAGTTTTGGTACAACACGGTTCTGGTATGTCTGTAGAAAAGTGTCTTAAGTGATGCTTCTCAGGAAAGCCTGTTCCATCCTGCTCAGTTCTTTGCTCTGCCCTTCCTTCACTTCTGCTCTTATTTCCCTACGTTGCCATGTTTCTATCACTCTCACTGCTGAAACTGACTCGCAATCTCCACAGTGATGTGTCACAAACAAGCACTGTGAACGTGCAGCACAAGGATTCTTATCTCTCCCTTGCCGTCCTCACTCTGTCCTCCCTGAGGAGTGGTACATACTCCAAGCTCATTTGCATACAATTTTCCTGTCCAGACGATACACTGCAAAATGACATGCCAGTGCAGTTCTGGGCGAAAACTGAAAATACTGAACCATCTGTTACTTAAAGGTCTCGTCCACATGGATGTTTGAATCTTTGATAAATGAATGCGCTCTGAACACCATAGGTTGCGTTTTGTATCAGCGCTTTTTAACTACACTCGCATGTCAGTATCTACTTTTGATTGTCGGCTGCGATTGGTACAAGAGCACATTAGACGCCACTCAACAAATATTTGTTGCGGTTTACAGAATCATGGGATATATTCAGTCCTCCAGATTGTCAACTGAACGCCATGTAAACGCAATACCGGCGTTTTATTTGCATTCACCAGGATTTCGGCAGAAACTGACATCAAGAAGGTGCCACACTAACGCGCAGCAGACACGAAGGGGATGAACATCCATGTGGATGCTTCGGTTTGCTCCAAAGAGCAAATGCCTGATTCAGATGTCCATGTGGACGAGGCCTAACCATTGATCAGAGTACAGAAGACAATATTCCACCTGTAATGATCACAAAAGACGGACCCAACTGCAGAAACAAAAATAACAGAGTATTTAATAAGAAATCAAGTCCACAAAGAAGGAAAGGCAAAATCCACAAAATGTAACACAGAGTTCCAAATAAAGGGTAATCCAAAGTCCAGAAAAAGAGGTCAAGAGGCACGAGAAAACACAGTCAGGAATCAAAGAGAGCACGCTCAGCTGGCCCAACACCTCTACTCCCGTACGAGTCCTTACACTACCCATGGACCCAAAGACCACTCTGTCGGTAAGAGATACAACCAGCGATGTTGTCATGGTGATGTTACTGTTGGCACATTCTCAGAGCAGTTTGAGATGTGTCTGTTTCGTTCAAGATGTAATACCATCCCTTTCTGTGCCTGTGCAGTTTGACAGTCTTGGGATTCAGTGCCTCGCCCATAAACATGTGCTACATTAGGTTGGGGACACTGGTCTATCTGTGCTGTCTTGCATTGGGGACACTGGTTTATCTGTGCTACATTGTGTTTGGAACACTGGTCTGTCTGTGCTGTCTTGCCTTGGTGACGCTGGTTAATCTGTGCTGTCTTGCATTGGGGATGCTGGTTTATCTGTGCTGTCTTGCATTGGGGACACTGGTTTATCTGTGCTGTCTTGCATTGGGGACACTGGTTTATCTGTGCTGTCTTGCATTGGGGACACTGGTTTATCTGTGCTGTCTTGCATTGAGGATGCTGGTTTATCTGTGCTGTCTTGCATTGAGGATGCTGGTTTATCTGTGCTGTCTTGCATTGGGGATACTAGTCTATCTGTGCTACCTTGTTTTGGAGATACAGGTAACTGGTATCATTACTCGTTAGCTATCGATTCACACTACAGTAGCATTTTTTAAATGAGTATCGTGAATAGTTCAACTCTGCTATCGATTCACACTTCAGTAGCACTTTTCACCAAAATATGAGCTTGAAGCCATGGACAAGTGGCAAGTCTTTTTTGCCAGTGTCTTGGTCAAGGTTACTGACAGATGCGCAAATCCCAGCATTCATGTGCTTGCTGCAGGAAAGAAACCCATGACACTGATGAAACATCAGTGCTGTGAGACAACAGCACTGAGATCATCCATGCCAAATCCTTTTCTCCTCCAAAACTACCCACATTTAGGCCACTAAGGTTATCAATTCTTGTTGATGACGCATTTACACTGGGGTGTAATACTTTACGTTAGAGGTCCCCAACCACCGGGCCACGAACCGGTATCAATCTGTGAGTCATTCGGTACCGGGGTGCACAGAAAACAGAATCAAAATATTCTATTGATTATCAGAGTCTGAAAGATCTTTAATTTAGAAACAACATGCTTATCTTGGTCATGTGATGTGGTGTATCAAACATTTAGCCCACAAGCTAGCAAAAATGAGAAAAACCAAACACACTCTCTTTTTAGTTGTGTCTGTCCCAGTCAGTGAAAATATTGGTTTACATCAAAGTTGTCCATGGCGGACCGCTACTTCAAAGATTCCATAGTCCCAATTTGTAGCAAAACCAATTTTACAATGTGAATTTACATTGTGATTTTATAAGAGAATCCATGTCAAATCCTTCTCAAGAATGGCTCTTCTTCAAGCTCTCTAGCTGTCTTTTCTCCCTTCATCTATAGGGCAGTAGTTTTCTGCAGCTGAGGATTTAAGATTAAGAAGGAGTGTAATCTTGCGGGGCTGGTGGTGATGATGATGGCGGTGGTATGTGTGTGTGTGTGTGTTTTGGGGAGGGGTGTTGGTGTAAGGAGTGTGAGTTCGTGAATTAGCAGTGCCATGTGGATCAGCTGTGTGTGGGTGAGAAGTGTTGATGCATCTCTCCCACCGCGGGCCCAGCCAGCGTTTTTGGTCGCTCACAAAGGATTTGGGCTGGAAAGAGGATTGTCGGGTTGTGGAGCAGAGCAGACTGCGTAAATGATCCCCCGGTGCCCCCGTGCCTCCCTATGTTTCCTCATCTCAGGGTTTAACCTGAACATGGACTGCTGGCTAAGCCATTCTCAGTTCAGTTTAATCGTGTCGCAGAGAGGGCTGGAGATCATTGAGAGTTGATGGTTTAATGGATACATGAATAATTAAATGTTACATTTCATTTCATTCACAGAGGAGACCTGTTCTTGTTCTTGTTCTATAGTGTCTTCTGTGGTTTGAAATTCTGATCTCTACAGTTTAGAGATTAGCTTCAGGGATCTAAGTAAAGCATGGGTAGAAGCAGGGGCAGAAAATGCTTCAATCGTTAAAATAAAGTAATATAACGTAAAGGCTAGAGATGAGATTTTGTTGACTATGCAGCTTTGTTAACTCCACACAATAAATGTGTTATTCAACAGATTTCTTCAGATACCAGCACAGGGAGTCCTTGCATTATGACAGTCTAACATACGACGTTTGAGTTTATGGCGCTTACTCCCACAGCCACAGAATTTACCACAGAATTAGGAACCAATAAACACTTCGACACCGCTTCTTTTGCATGTGATTTGTTCAGAAGACCCCAAGGAATTGCCACAGGCTGCCGCACAAAAACAACACACTCAACACAACTCTTACAAACAAACTTCCCAGCAGCTTTATCACAAACGGTCAGCTTATAGACACTTATAAAGCAAAGTGTCATCATTTTCCTTTTACTTACATTAGAAGAAATTCAAGTCCCCAGGCGGCCCTTGTGGATTTTGAACTATAACTAGGAAGTTCAGAAAAACTAGCGGGAGCGCTCATTTTAATCGTAATTGGTTTGATGGTGTAAAATGGTTTTATTAGGAAGTGTACTGGGCCGGCACCCTAGCAATGAAAGCTAACAAATGTGGTAGCATTGGATATGGATGGGAAGGATAACTCTGGGAGTTGGAAGGGGTGTCACGATTCTGCATTCTCACACCACAACACAGGTTCGTGGATCTAAGTGGTGCGATTTTGGTTTCATATCGCATATCATTACATCCCTAATGCACACACCACATTTAACCCATTCACCAAGCAGCAGCCGGGAGTACAGCGCCCGGGGAGCAGTGTGTGGGACTGTGCCTTACTCAGGGTACCTTAGAGGTCCTTAGCAGTATTGGGAATCAACATGAGTTCGGATATCTGTACATTTGAATAACTGCATTCATTTCTACCATGCAGTGTCGAGATATGCAGACTGAATGCAGGAGGCATCAGTTAAGGGTTAAAGAGCAGTGAAGCTGCACAACAGCTCATGGTAAGAATGTGTCAGGATGAATTTAGGATCAGTGTGCTCTGTAAATACTAATGATCTTGCTGCAGGAATGAAAAACACCCCTTTATACCGCTCCATCTCTTAGTCCTGCTCTGCGGCATACTGCTTTTGTACTTTCATACAAAAACACACAGTCAGAAAGATTACACTGTACGAGAACATTTTTGGGTGTACAAAAGCCTCCAGGCACAACTTTTAAAGGTGCACTACTTTCACCTTTCCAAAGAAAAGGGCATATTTGTAGCTTTTAATAACTATAAACTATAAACTAAAAAGCCATGAGTCAAGTCAAGATTTATAGAGTCACAAATTTCCTTCAAAAGAATATGGTACAATTATGTTTCCTAACTGAAAGTACTAAAGGCATACCACTGTGGGAACAAGCACATTGGCTCAACGAGTACCATCCTGGTTACAGTTTAGAAGCTTTTTTGTTTAAGGGTGTTACCACACTTGGTCCGTTTCAGACCTTAAAGCGAACTCAGATCGATTGGTCAGCATTTTATTAGTGACCAAGCCAAATGTGAACAAGCCAAACAAACTCAGACCCCTCTGAAACGAACCGAACTGAAACCGCATCAGAAGGTGGTTTGGTTTGTTAAACTGTAATAAACATACAAACATGCCATGGTACAACAATACAATTTCAATTATACTTTGGACAAGCAAAAATTATGAAAAATAATTTTATAATTTATAATTTTTTTATAATTTATATAAAAATATAAAAAGTAAAACAAACAACCAAACAATAAATAAATAAATAAATAAATAAATAAAAAAATAAATAAAGGGGACCTAGAGATTATTTATAGTTTTGTAGTTTTTACAATTTTTTCTGCCCATTCTTTAGCTATGTCATGAAAACCGAAATGTTGATGTTCTGGATCATCTTCAGGTTTCTCACAGAGTTCAAGATAAATTTGTTATTGTCATTGAAAAGTCCCACTGAAATTTACTTTGAGCCCAAACAGACAGTCATGCTTTGACTTTGTCAAATTCCCAGTTGTTAGTTTGTGTCTCCATTGCTGTTTTTTGCATAGACAGTAATAAACAGTGGCCTCTTTCCATGTTGCGATGACATTTCGACCAATTAGAAAGCAATTATGCATTCAGCTTGGCTGCAGCACACGTTTGGCCCTGCCGTCCAGCAGAACCATTGTAGTGCGGGTACGGATCTGTACGGTTCCTTGTGCCAGTGGAAAAGTGGCATAACTGCTGCTGGACTTCCTGATCGATGTGCACGAGTGTACATGCAAGTGTGTGTGAGGGTTCAAGCACGTGAATAAATGCAGCCCTGCCGCATTACATACGTGAACTAGGTACACTAATTCCCTAGAGGGTAGGAACTCCTGTGTAAAACTGGACATCTGAGTGATGAGTGTAATTCACCTGAGCAGAAAAGGTGTATTCATGAAGCATGGAAATAAATCCCTTCAGATTTCTTAGAAAAACAGAAAGCAAAACTGCCAAATTTACTATGTGTACTTCTTCGCTTTGAAATTATATAATATAAAATGTGCTCTGTGGGTTATTCACAGTAATGTAACTACACTTTTCACACTAGAAATTCAACACAGCAGCAGCAGAAAAAGACACTTCATAAGGTGTCAGCAAAACCAACTGGCAGTAAATGTCCTTCCAGCCATGTCACATGAGGAAGTGTCTATTAGCAGATTCTCAGTGAGGCTGCTTCTATTTGAACTCCTCCAGTGGCAAAGTTACTGACAGAAAACAGTCCCCGCCGGCTGATGCCTTTTAACGAGCTCCACCAGCTTTTCAAGATGAACGCTGCTGTGTAATTTACAGTAAGTACATTTGTATACATTCAGGAGTGTCCAGTGACATCCAGCAATCTTGAGTTTGCCACCCACAGCAGGCAGTGTTTACAGATTGCATGGTCAAAGGAACAATGCAAAAATTCCACTGGCAGATTTTCTGTGGACATGCAGCCTTTGTGTTAGCCATCATCCAATGCATAAAAACCTATAAAAATAAAACCTGCAAATTCAAGCATTTTTATAATAATAATAATAATAATAATAATAATAATAATAATAATAATAATAATACATTTTATTTGTCAGTGCCTTTCATGACTCTCAAGGTCACTTTACAAGAAATATATCACAATATACAAAT
>JBBPDH010202597.1:0-14792 GCA_037974565.1 Clupeocharax schoutedeni
AAATTGATATGATCTTTAATGATCTGTTATATATTCTCAGCCATGTGACGCACAGTCCCACCCTTTTTTATTTATTTATTTTTAATATAACATGGAATATAAAATAAGGTTGCAAATGTATTGTTAGCTATAAATGTAGTTAAATATGTTTATTATTTGGTGAGCGGTTTAAGATATTATTTTTCCAAATGTGTGATTATCATCTTCCTAACATGGGCATCAGGTTGTGTTTTAATCACTGATTTACATTTAAGCTGCCATATCGCCCAGCCCTAATGTTCAGTCAGTTTACTTTTTCATTCTTACCTATTTTTTGGTCCATAAAAATTCTTTATTTTTCTCTAAACACACAAAGGATTTATAAATTGAACAATCCTGTACTGTTTGTTGCTGATCAAACTTAATGATGCCTGGCTGTTTTTAATTTTTCGCACATTACGCTATACGCCGTGCCCATCAACTGATGTCCTTTATTCCAAATTTGTAAATGTTTATATATTTGTTCTAATTGAGTCTATAGTGCTATAGACTTTAACCCTGCTTTCCAGCTGTACAGAGTAAAAGAGAGCTCTCCTTTATCCTCTAGTTTATGTTCAGATTTTTCAACCTTTTTGTGACGCGTTTTAAATCTTCATTTTCATATCTGTAATTTCAGGCTTTGTGGCTGTGTTGCATGGCTAATGCTACAAACCAGTACGAATCAGGCTGTCTTCCTCTCAACAAGAGCCTGTAGCTCGTTGCTCCTTGATTAAACCGCTCTGTCTCCGTCAGTGCACATGGAGTCAAACCTTTAAAAGGGTTAACAATGTAATAATCTGTGTATTGACATTGTAATAACACGTTGTGATTGAATACACAGGGAGAGTGCGCACAATGCAGAGGTTGGGGCCATATTTGACAGGTAATGATGCCACACTACATGTCACAGATTGGATAAAAGGATTTGAAAGTATAATATTTTAGTCTGGGGCTTCAATAGCACAGCAGCCTATCTGTACAGGTCTGTCTACATCAATAGCAGACCATGTCAATGGGCTAGCCTCTCTTTTGCAGCCTTTCTATGAAGTGGATTTATGACAACATACCTGATTGTTTTTAAGTGCTCTTAAGGCTGATCTTATTTGTTGGTTTGGTGTTTTTGGTCTACCTGCCTATGCAGAAGCTGTACATAAAGTTGGACACGCATGTGCTCTGCTCTGAACCTGTTTTTTAAACATATATAGAGTTGGGACTCGTGTCTAAGTTTTAAATGTCACTCTTTCTTCCCTCCCATTCACCCTTCATCCTGTGTTTCCCCTTTTTGTTTTTTCTTCCTTCCCTCTCTGTTTTGTGCTGTGATGCAGGGTTCTGACTGAACTGGTGAGTAAAATGAGGGACATGCAGATGGATAAGACTGAGTTGGGCTGTCTGAGAGCTATCATCCTTTTCAACCCAGGTACTACAATTCAAAATGTATTTGTGAATTCAAAGCTGAATTCATTTCTGAGCTCTTTCTATGTTAATGCAGTTCTCCCAGTTGTTATTTCTCATACACACATCGCATTACATGATGCAGTGGCAGACATGATGCAGAGGCAGTCAGGTTAACTTGTGCTGTCAGGAAACATAATTAGAATGCTCAGTGTTTGTATACTCATCATATAGAGTCATCGACATTTTGGACTGGAGTTCATGCCTTTACCCAACCTACTTTTACCAAGAACGGGCAGCACTATAAATGTTATAGCAACATAAAACAAGGCACAACATTCGTCAGTTCATGTTTCTAAATGCATTTTGCCATACATAAACATTTGCCAGCATGGAATTATTATATAGAAGTGGATAATACCATCACAATAAGTTTCAGGATGACACCATGTGTGATTTCAAATGAGTATTTGAAGGTGTTAAACTCTTTGTCTAAACCTAAATGAAATTGTTTGTTTGTTTGTTTGTTTGTTAGTTTATTACTTCAGATGTACACTATTCACACCATAGTATCAGTAATGGAAAATCAACCAATAACTGCTAGTGTGTGAAATATATAATGCTGAATGTTATATAATCTGCATACGGACCTCATGCGCTCCATATGAGAACTCAGACATTGAAAGAAATTATGTAAACGCATTCAGATTGAACTGTGTGTATTTCACAGACGCAAAGGGGCTGTCGAGCCCGAGTGAAGTGGAGCTGCTGAGGGAGAAGGTCTACGCTTCTCTGGAGACTTACTGCAAAAACAGATATCCTGACCAGCAGGGCAGGTCAGAATTCACATCTTTATTTCTGTTACATTACTGTTACATTTGCTACAGTTTTAACCTAAAATTATTTTTGTACGTTGCATGGTACAGGTGCTTTTAGACACTTTCATTAGAATCCATGACACCGTGTCATTCCAGGAATATTTACTTTGTTGCTATTTATTCTGTAAAGCCTGATGCAGTTCCAACTATTTGCTAAAGCTGTTTTACCCCTCTGTTTTCTAGTTTATGGCACAATTTTTAAAAATATATATATTTATACATGTATTGTCCACAGCCTGCAACAATTTGCCACATTTTCATATATTTACAGTCTAAATGTCTGAATAGAACTGTTAAATTAAAATACTAACAGTCCAGCGGTGGTGTTGGAATTAGTCAGTTTTTGTTAAAACGCAGTTGAACTGTTTATTTATTTAAAATGTATTTACACTCAGCAGTAACAATGCGTTCAGAGTGGTGTAGACCAGTGGTTCCCAACCTATTTTCCTTGAAAAACCCCCTTGCCTGTGTCCAAGACAAGCCAGGACCCCGAACCCCATCTCCTACCCGCATAGACACAAAAATAAGTGATTATTTCATGCAAATAAGTTTGTAATTAAACAGCAGGCTTTTGTTCATATATATATATATATACACACACACACACACACACACCCCTTACATAAGGAATAAAGATCCTTCAATAAAACCAAAAATCACGGTCACTATATATATATATACACACACACACACACACACACACACCCCTTACATAAGGAATAAAGATCCTTCAATAAAACCAAAAATCACGTTAACTCTCGAGATATTGTCTTCTTTTCTTCGTAGCTATTGATGTATAACCGGTACTTTTACATTTCTCAGACATTGGGATTTTATTGATTTAATGTGAATGAAACCTCAGTGCAAACAAAATTGTGCGCACCGCCTGAGATCTCTAGTGCCCCCCAGGTTGGGATCACTGCCGTAGACTACTTAGCGGCAGAATTTTAAAAGTCATCTCTCTGAAAACAGTGTTATAAAATCAACTCCATCGCTGTGGGAACTGCATGTAATGGTTCAGAACAGAAATCCATATCTGTCAGAAATATTTGTATGTTTGCTACAGGATGAGCTTGATAACCATAACCTTACATCTTTGAGAAGTACATAAGTGTTATATGGTATTTAAATCGTATGTGTGTATGATTGATGTAGAAAGGATCACTGTTAGTGACGATATTAAAAGTTATATTTGTTTGTTTAATGTTTACTCTTGACATCTCACTTTAAGTGTAGTCTGAATTATTAGATCATTATATAATATGTCTATTATTGTTACTCTGCCATAAGGTTTGCCAAGCTTCTCCTCCGGCTGCCAGCGCTGAGATCCATTGGCCTGAAGTGTTTGGAGCACCTGTTCTTTTTTAAGCTGATTGGTGATACCCCTATTGACACCTTTCTTATGGAGATGCTGGAGGCTCCACATCAGCTGACGTAATCTGGATCGAAGGCGACCTGCATCAATCTGATTTGCACCAGGGTTTACCGGCTCTCTGGACATTTGGGCTTCACTGTGTCTGCGAGTTAAATCTCCTGCTTATTCCTACCTTTACTCTGACCCTCCCCCTTTACCTTCATGTTTGGTCTCCTCGTCTGGTATAGCCCTAAAAAGACAAAAAAAACCCAAAAGGTTTTACATTGGGAAGCATTAAATAAGGTTTTTTTTCGTTGTTTTTTATCGAGACATGCAATCTGTGAAGTGTTGCATCAGTTTTCAGTGTCATCTTTTACTTTCAGAGTTACATGAAGTGGTATGTTTCCGCCATTTTTATCGCAACACTTTAGTAGAGGAACTTTTTGACTTTTTACGTGCCATTCTGGGGCTTCAGATTATTTTACTGTGTGCACTGCACTCATGAAACTTGTCCAATTTGTGTCCTTGAAATTCAGAATCCGTTTAATCTGGCCGGTATAAAATGCTAGCCAGGGATTATATGAACACAGTTATGTGGGGCTACCTTTTTGCTGATAATCAAATGAGGATATGAAGGCACAGTAGGACTTTTAGAAGGTTTTTCAGCGTATTCTGCAAGAAGCTGTGCACTTGAGCTGTGGTCTACAGATCAGTATAACTTTACCGTTTCAGATTTCTCCATTTATCTCCTTTGGTCTAGATCCACACCTTAATTCCTGTGCGTGTGTGCATGCGTGTGTGCGTGCGCGTGCGCGTGCGTGTGTGCGCGTGCATGTGTGTGCGTGTGCGTGTGCGTGTGTGTGTGTGAGTGGTAATACCTTGTGTTAGACAGAAAACTGGTCAGTTGATTGTCACACCAGCCTTATGACAGACATTCATCTGTAAAGTGTTATATTCCACATTCCATATATACTAGTATAGCCCCCCCCCACACACACACACATACACACACACACTTGTTTGTTTATTGGGGCAGATTCACTTGTGGTTATGCAGTGACTCGTTGCTTTAGAAGTATCTGGTGACGATTTTTGATACAAGAAGATTCCACAATCATATTTAAAGGGTCAGGAGTTAAAACCAGCATCAATCACAATCTATGCATCTGAGGCTCAGTACCTGCATGACACGACACAGTCTTGCACTTCTCTTGTGTTTGATGTACAACATGCGTACTAACCATGTGAAATCTTGAAAATGTGTACCAGCGTTTTAAAAATCATTTAACAGGCTATATTTAACACCGATCTCTTCATACAATGTGATTTTTTTGTTCTTCCTACAAGGTTGGGAGCGCTGGACACGTCCTTATTGAGTTTAATGTAGTTATAAACGTATATTAATTTCTGCGTCTATCAGAGTGGAGCAGCTTCCTAACTCTGGTTCTGTGTGAGGTCTGTCTAGTATTTGGTGGTGAAATTTTAAATCAGGTTCCAGGTGTGAAACTGCAAAACTGTGACAGGCATTGCCTTTTCGGACACTCCTGGTTTGGTGCTAAACATTGCGGCGGGTTTTCTCCCCACTTTATTTCCTCCCACTAGCCCGGACCCCCAGTCACTCAATGCCAGCAGCACCGGGAGGACCCAAGGCTAGCGCAGGTTTCCTATCAGTCACGTGAAGCCAGACACCGATTTCTTTCTTTTTTTATTATTATTATTTTTTTGAACTGCTGCTACCGCACTGTCGTTGGATGGCTCAACGCTTTCGGAGGAGAACGCTGACAGCCAGTTCCATCGCTTTCGCTACCTGATGGCCCGGCCGGCATCGTGCTGAGTGTTTGGGAGAAGGTCCGTCCCACCCACGCGAAGGAAGTTGCATCTCTTGGGCCCCCAGCCACAGATAATCACTTTTCGCTGGAAAAGTATGCAATCATGTGTTCAGAGAAGCTTGAATTTGTTGCGCTCTCCTCTGTAACTGTACACGTCCCGTTACATTTGAGCTCTGGGTTCAGGCCTTGCTGGTGGATGCAGTTTTGATTGTAACTGTACTTAAATGTCCACGTCCTAAAAATGAAAAAGGGCATGCAATATGAGTTTCCTCAGTTGTTCGTCAACTTCTAGTTACTTTGCACATTTTTATATTCTCTTGTTTTGGTGGTGACCCTTTCCCTTGTCTGACAATTTGCTCCTCTGGGTTCCAAAAAATCACATTTTCATTTTACACTGTATCTCCATGTCTGCTGTATCCAGGAGTTTCTAATCATGCCTGCGCTAGAAATGTTCTTTTTTTTTGCTGTGCTGTTTCCACATGGTACTGTAATGTCTTTATCCACTTTAAGTCTGTAGTGGGCAGGATGTTTAATGATCTAGCACACTCACTTCATACGGATTCTGTGGACGCTGGTGCATTGATGGGTGTGCTGGTTTAAGTATATGCACTGTGTTCTGTGTGAAAGTAAGGTGACCTTTGTTTTTATATGCGCCCACACAGGTGTTTTCGTTAGAAACCATTTTACTGAAATGCAGTGCAGTGACCCTTGATTCCTTGTACTTGATTGGAATTTCCCATGCTTGAATATGTTGAAATGACCTTGTTCTCATGTTTGTTTTCTTTGAAGGGTTGCTGTTTTCCCCCCACATTCTGTGACGAATCAGAGTTTAATAGCGCCTCCTGGCCGGTGGGGAAAGTGTTTTAACAGTGTTGAAATGATCAGGCACGATTTGTGAATGTCATTATGCAAGGCTCCTGCTATTTCTCCCGCTTTTTTGTAGAAAGTCCTTGAGTGTGTATGAAATATGCAAAGTGTGGGGACGCATCTCTACCTGGGTTCTGGGTTTTTTCTGACTGATTCAGGTGGGACTCGACGGTCGGCCGCGCTGCGAGACGTGAGACAAAGTAAACAGGAAATTTAAAACTTTTCCTCCTCTCTGTATCGCCTGACCATTTTGTACATTTTTAGTATTTGTGTATTGAAGTGAACAAATTTCACTTTGAACCTTTTCGAGCGTTTGTGTATTGTTTCCTTCTCCCACCTTTGAACCGACTCCCGCTGTTCTGTTAATGATTGGTGGATCTGTGAGTTGATTTGTTTCTGTTGTCAAGTCTCAGTAAAGATTTTAATACTGTAGTGCTATGTTTCTTCTCTCCGATTCTCTGTTGATCTTTATTAATGTCTTCTCTATAGTTACTGAATTAAATTAAAAGCCAAATCTTTGTTAATATACTGGACAGTATTGTACTAAAACAAGGTTTCTCCCGCTGAGGGGTTCCTCCAAGGTTCATGAAGGTAACTTATCGCCAGCTCCAGCTTTTTCTGTTACTTTGAACAAAACTGCTCTGAAGACAGATTTGTTGTCTCAGCTCGTGGGCGAATTTAGTACTATACCTGGAACCAGGGCCGGTCCAGTGTTGGGCTGGAGCTGGGTGGTCCTCAGTCCGGCAGGACCCCCGGGCCCCGGGGCAGGTGGCGCTGTAGTGCTGCGCGCGGCCCGCTGGGGGGCGCTGTTTTCCCGGGTTGCCCCGTCTGCGGCTCGGGTGAAAGTAGCGGCTCTGTCTCTCAGACTCTCGGGGCGACAGCACTTCTCAGCACCGCATCTCTCAGCTCCTGCAAGCATTCCTCCCCGGCCCGGAGACCTGCTCTGCCGGCCGACGGGAGGGGGGGTCGGACAGCCTGATTGGCCCAAGCGTACGCGTCATCGCTATACAAACGATTCTACAGAAAAACGATGCAACGTTTTGGAGAACATGGCGAGTAAAATTCCAAATCTGCAGCAGTGGTTCTGGAGCTGAGGAGACCCCTTCTTTGGAGACCTGCTGATCTTCAGGGTGACATCACGGAGAACCACAACACACATTTACACACACAGGGTGGATAGACCAGAGGAATTAAAATATACACTCTGTGTGTATAATAAGGGTCTGTATTTGCTAGACTTTGGACTCCAGGGGTTTTAGAGCTCGACTTTACATCAGGTGAATATTTTGGATAGTGAAGTTCCCCAAAACACTGCTGCTCTCCATCCCCTTCTCTCGTTTCTCCACAACCTTCTAGAGCATTAGATGCCATAACAGTCCCCTGCTCCCTCCCACCCCTCGGTTCCTCCGGGTTCCTATAGATTCCTCCTGGATTCCTCCTTTGTAAAATAATCAACATGATGCTGGTACGTGCTTTTTTAAATTTAAATAAGTGCTTTCCTCTACCGTACAGAATTCAGGAAAATTCCTCAGCGAACCAGAGAGGTATTAACATTTTAGCATTCAGTAACGACCTGCTCCCAGGAACCTTCTACTGTTACAGTATATGGTTCCGGGACACACGTTCTTCAGGGTTTTAGCCCCCATTGCTTCCAGTGAAGGAGAATCTATTCCAGCATGACTGTCACAGTGCACAAAGCGAGCTCCATAAAGACATGCTGAGTTCAGTGTGGAAGAACTTGACTGGCCATAGCCCTGACCTAAACCCCATCCAGCACCTTTGGGATGAACTGGAACGGAGATTGTGATCCAGACCTTCTCGTCCAACATCAGTGTCTG
This sequence comes from Clupeocharax schoutedeni, assembly GCA_037974565.1. Taxonomy (NCBI): domain Eukaryota; kingdom Metazoa; phylum Chordata; class Actinopteri; order Characiformes; family Alestidae; genus Clupeocharax; species Clupeocharax schoutedeni. Next base: position 8,176 of record JBBPDH010202597.1, read on the forward strand.
ACCCCATTACTGCTACAGAATGAATGGAGACAAATTTCCACAGAAACCCCAGAATCTTGTGGAAAGTCTTCCAAGAAGATTGGAAGCTGTTAGAGCTGTATAGGGGCACCGACTCCAGGTTAAAGTCTATGGGTTTGAATGCGATGTCATTTAGGTCCCTGTTCATTTAATGGTCAGGCGTCCCAATACTTTTTTCCACAAAGTGTATATTATTTTTGGTCTTGGCAATATACCTCACTGTTTAACATATCAGCTCTTCATATGGACATAATTTGAATTTGAAACCTCAGAAAAGTAAATAATAAACTCAGAGCCTTAACAGTGTTTACTCTGAGCATTTTTACCTACTTCCAAAGACAAAGAATGCTTTCAAGATCCAAGATTCTTTATTTGTCACATGCACAGTCATACAAGTACAGTGTATCCTGGGCCTCCCTTTTCACTGTGCAAACATAAACAATGAGTACAGTTTAAATTAAAAAAGCTGGAATTTTCTGAAACAGAAATAAAGATTTTTTAAAAATGTATTGCAGTCAATTGTCTGCAAATTAGACGCAATGTCTTTTAAAGTGTACTAAAGTAGCTTAAGGCTGTGTACGTTTAAAAGCAGAATCTAATTATCCCTTTCAGATAATTCAACGCCTACTGGTCCCTCATATTTAGCTTAGGATGCTAGATGGTTTTGGTATTGAGTTATGCTGGTCTTGTCATTTCGATGCTCAATGTCATAAAGTGCTGAGAATTACTAAATATTACAATTAACAAATAATTTAGAAGGAGCTTTTCTGAATGTTGCTTTACTTTTGAAAAGAATGATTACGTATTGAATATGTCACCTAGTATTTTTTAAATTCTTTATAGAAGTTGTGGAGGAATATTGTCCTTTTTAAGGAGGATATACTTGGCTTTCATCATGATTGTATATTATTAAGGTATTAATGTAGTTAACATGTATGGCCAAAATTCAAAATAAAATATAATTCAAGCAGAAATGAACTGTCTACACTACTCACTTTCCCTAGCATTATAGTGTTTGCCTTTTAATTTTGCAAGTCTGGCATTTTACTCTGGCTCTCTGCTTTGCTTATCATGACCAGCCTGATGGACTGTAACTTCTTTTTACACGACAAGCCTGATGGACTAGGACACTGACATGAGAAAAGTGTCCATAGATTTTTGCTCCTCAGCATCTGATTGGGAAGCTAAGACTGCTGGGTCTGAACTCCTCCCTCTGCAACTAAATCCTGGACTTCCTGACTGTTAGAGCTCAGTTATTCAGGATCAGAAGCAACATCTCCAGCACCACCATGCTGAACACAGGAACCCCCAGGGCTGTGTGCTCGAACTCCTGCTGTTCCCACAACTGTGCAGCAACACACAGTTCAAAACACATCATTAGGTTTGATGATGATGATACAACCACAGTGGGTTTGATCAGTGGGAAAGAAGGCAGCGTGCAGAGAGGAGGAGCAACAGCTAATGGACATGTAGACAAAACAAAACAGACCAGGAGAGTGCGTTATGATCCCTTTCTGCTGAACACCAATAGCTTTTAAGCAGAGACAGACCAGGGCAGTTCCTTGGTGTTCACTTTGCAAACCTGACTTGGAACCTCAACACAAAGGGGTCTTTCTCTCCTCTGTCAGGGATTTCACAACATGCTGCTCCTGCAACGCCACCTGCATGCAGATGACCCCACACACCCGCCTTCCACCTTGTTCTTCCTCTTTCCATCTGAGAAAAAGCTTCAATGGCATACGGAGCTTCACGGCCAAGACAACAGGCCAACAAACTTCTGAATCAGAACCGAATCATCAAAGTTGTACCTTACACACCAACACAGAACTCATGCTGTTTTGATGCCAGTGCTGCTCCACTTTTCAGCATTGCTTGTTTTATGTTCGAGTCACTAAACGTAAAATACTAGTGAGTTAACCTGACATTAAATTTTGTCAACCAATCCACTGAAGCAGAGAAGATTCGACCAATTAAAAATGATGTCAGTATGGAATGTGCTGACCACATTGTCTGTGGCATGTTAAGGTTACCCTCTTTCTCTGTTGCTAACAATAGCAGAGATTTATCTTGAGTAAACTGTCAATTTGTTTTGTCTTTGACGTAGAGGGTTTCTTGGAGGAGCACATCCAGTTTTTACCCAGGGCTAGAAGGCGAAAGGGAGGGTTGTTACTAGCAACTGTCTTAGGGGAAGATAGGACAACCTGAACTCCGGCTGTAGAGTCCCCCGCTGCAGGGTGATTGGGGGACAATTTCGGCCACACAGTTGAAAAGTTCTCCCTCGTACGAGAGCTTCCCCATGTGGGCACCACTCTCTTTCTCAAGTCAAATAAGTTACCCATGCTCAGAGAAGCACCGCTGAGAAGCCTGTTGGATGTGTTCTGAATATGGAGATTGTTATTCAGCACATGCAATCAGGGGCTCCTGCACATGCTACTGTTGTTGTGCTGGATATTGCAGGGATCCTGAAGTGGTTAGCTAGCCATATTTATGACAACACCGTATTGCATGTAGTAAGGACATTCATCTGTGGCACTCAGAGGTTTATAAAAAATTGCAAATGCCTGATGCCATGGTGTGCTCTGCCCCTTCCCAGTGTGACGTGGCCCTGAGGCCTACCACAGGGTTATATTGAGTACTGTTTTATTGACAATTAGTCAACGTTTGATATTAAACGTGGTCTCTTGGCTCTGGGTGATATCCACCCATCACAGGTTTATGTTCACGTTATTTGAAACTCTTTTCTTTAACATTCTAATTACTTTCTACAGGCTACCAGGGCTACTGTATACTATAATTTAGTTGTTTCTCAGCGTACTTGGCAATAAAATAATAATTGTTGAAGAGTTTAATACTCACTTTGAAGGTAGGTAGGTACTTGCCTCAGGACCAAAATCCAAAGCCGCTTTGGATACAAGCACCTGCAGTACCTTGCTCAGGGTAACTCAGAGGTGCCTAGCGGTCTTGGGAATCGAACCCATGACTTCCTGATCACGAGGCGAATGCCCTAACCACTAGGCCACCAACTGCCCAGCTAACTTCATCGTAATCATAACACATGCCCTCACTTTTTATATTAATTGTACACTAACATGCGCCAAATACTTTTTGAAAACCTCCCAGATTAATCAACCCCATTTGACACTCCATCTGGTCCAGCAGACTTAGAAAACCTGCATGAATGCTTAGAAAACTCTCTTTGGGGTGTTCCTGAGTCTCACAAGGTTCTGTCTTAGGGCTGCTTTTATTTACACTGTACAAGCTGCCATTGGGTACAATTAATAGGAAATGTGCCAAGCTGATTCCAGTATAAATTAATTATTTGAAAATTCTTTCAATGATTCATTAAAACTGTGAGCTTTGGCTGTTCACGATGCTCCCAGTTTAATTTTCAGAAAGTAATATGGAGAACAGATACTGTATGTTACCTCAGCTGCCTTCCAGCCAACACAATAGGAGCAACATCGGTGAGACCAAACATCTAAGTACGGAATAATTAGTCAACTTAAGTGGTGTTACACAAAAGTTTATGGGAAGTGCAGATGAACCACAAAATTCTAGTGGTAGCAAGATCCTACAGCCAGCACAGTGTTTCATAAAATTTGGGTGCATGTGTATTTTGTAATTTTCTCAATGTAGGGAGCCATTTGAGACAGAGCCTTGCTGCCTGTGTTACTCTTGTACGAACCTGTATATCTATCTTTGCAGGATGCTGCTCAAATTTCATCATTTAATTGACTGTCCAGTGAATGCGCTCCCATTTTATTCTGCTCGCCTTTTTATTTCACTCAGCTTCATTAACATGCTCAACAGTCGGAAGTCCTGTGTGTCATATTAAATATCTCCAAAGAGCTCTTGTGCATGAGTTAAGTTTCCTGTTGCAAAAAAACTTTCAGGATAGCAAGTATGAACTGTCACCTCTAAACTTTTACATATATATAGACTGATCCTGTTCTTTTGAATAAGTTCATCTTTTTGCATTCTTCATTAAATAAGTTTGTTGCTTGTTCTCTGTTGGTCATGGCTGATGATACTTAAGATTTTATAGTTTATTATAATAAATATTCTACTGAAATAGCTACTAGCAAGTTATCTGATGTTTTTTAGCTCACAACACCGACTTTGAAAATGAAAAGAAGATAAAAAGCTTTCATTAGTATTGAACTTAGATTAAAACCTTGAAATATTGTTGTGTATTCATAATGTACTGTGTACTTGTAGTTTTTCTGCAGACTTACTCACTCCGCTACTGGAATACAGTGTCTGTCATAATATTGTTGAAATGTCCCCTCTGTCTTTTCCCTGTTTCCTGACTTTTTGTATTGTTTTGATTTCCGCCTGCTTCTTGTATGTTTACGTTCACCATGTGTCTCTGTTTACCTGGTCCATACCCAGTGTGTTTAGCCCCACCCCTTTGTTATCCTGTTCTGAGTCTCGTCCTTTTCTCTCCCCATCTCTTCTTGCTGTAGTTTGTTTTGTTAGCCCCGGTCTTAGTTCAGTCTTAGTTCAGTTAGTTTCTCGTTTAGTCTCCTGTGCCTTGTCCTTTTATTATTAAAGCCCTGCTGGCAGTGACATCCTTCTGCACACTTGACTTCTCTTCCACATGACAATTGGATTCATTCAAACGTCAGCTGCATTAAAAGTTGTCTTGTCCTGTTTGTCACTCTTGTGTTTGTGTTGTTTGTTTCTTGCTCTCTCTCTCTCTCTTGCTCTCTTTGCACTTTGTGTATTTTGTCCTTTCTACACTTGTGTTGCACCTGAATATTCCATCTGCATTTTAATAATAATTTTTTCATAATTCATAAATGATTTTTGCTCACCTGAGGTGCAGTTGTCTGAGAAACATTTCATTCCAATGCTGTAGCAAAATGTTTAACAACCAAGACACCTCCCGATCCCTGATTGCGCTTTCTTGCTGTTGATTTCTGGCAGGAAACACGGTTCAGGTTAACGTGTCTTAGTATAGCGTTAGTTCACCATGTCAGAATATCTACCTCATACATTGTACCGGTTTCTGGAACTATGTTGGAGGGACGGAACACTGTTCTTCCAGTAATTTCCCTCAGTTTTTATAATTCTGTGTTTTGATGATGCTGATGGAAAGCTCTCGTCATTCCAAAATATAGTGAAGGGTGACTCATCAGACAACTGGGTCTATAGAAAAGTGCTTTTGCACCACTAAGCTCTTAAAAGTGCATGTGTTTGTAATGAGGGGCATGTGCCTGTAACCCTACTGTAAAATTGTTCTTACGTAGAGAAAGTTCATTTGAAGAAGAACAATGTCAGAGGACCAGAGGAAAGCCTGTTGAGGCTTGTTGTAGTGACTGGGCTGATTGATTTGATTCTGGCTAAACATCTCTATCTGTATAAAGCGGTTTATGATTTTATTAAGATTACGTTCACAAAGGCATGTGAAGGCTGCTGACGTGTGACAGCTGGTGGTCTAGTGGTTAGGGAGTTGGCCTGGTGACCAGAAGGTTGTGGGTTTAAAACCAGGACTGTGATCCTTGAGTAAGGTACCATCCCCACACACTGTCCCTGGGTGCTGTTTTCCTGGCTGCCCGCTGCTTCACTTGATGAATGGGTTAAATTGGTTATATGTATTGTGGTTAAAAGAGTTAAATGGGTGCAGAGAGAGAACTGCCAGCTGTTCACACTGTGTGCTGTGGTGCTCTGATGTGTGACAAAGGGTCACTTTACACTTTTACAGGATGTTAACTGTTGACAAATACTGCACTCATTGTGTTTTTCCTTTATTAGCAACCTATAGATGCTGAATGTGGCATCAAACAGTTTATTTCATCTTCAATAGAAGGCAGATTGATTTAGCTCCACCACACCATAACTCACATATATGGCTTAAGGAAACACATACATTTACCATACATTTACCATGTGTTTACTATACATTTACGACATGTTTACCATACATTTACCATACATTTACCAAACATTTACCATGCATTTACAATACATTTACCATGCATTTACCATTGCCACTCTCAGACCTGCTGAAGACAAGACTTACTGCCTTTCTGTCATTGTACCAACACAGAACCACAGCCTTCAAACTCAAGAGCCACAGCCTTCAAACTCGAACCACAGCCTTCAAACCCAAGAACTACAGCCTTCAAACACGAGAACCACAGCCTTCAAACTCAAACCACAGCCTTCAAACCCAAGAACTACAGCCTTTAAACACAAGAACCACAGCCTTCAAACTCAAGAACCACAGCCTTTAAACTTAAGAACTTTGGTTCCATCAATAGAAATATTCTCATTTAGCATTTGGTTTGTGGGCAACTGCACTCAATCACAATGGAAACAAAGTGTTCAACACATCTCATGGTGTTGGCATAGAATTCTCAAAAATCCACTAATAGAATCTAGAAGCAGGTCTTCCAGTGATATATGGATGTTCTGTGAGTAAACACAATTCCCAGCAGTTTCCTAGTGGTTAAAGAGATCATACTTGAGACTTCACCTGTGACTGTGAGGTTGTAAATAGCTTCCAGTTTCAAGATTTTCAAGATACTTTATTTGTCACATGCAGTCATACGAGTACAACACACAGTGAAATGTATCCTGAACCGCTCCTATTA
>JBBPDH010202678.1:0-14784 GCA_037974565.1 Clupeocharax schoutedeni
GAGCCAAACCAGGGATTTGATGGAGCTGCAGGTAAAACTGGGCTTCCATGAGGAAAGAGGTCTGGAACTGGTTCAGCGAACACTTTGCCACATAAAAACAGCATTTACTGTATTAATGTCGTCTGTATTTGTTGTAATGTAAGAGTTTTAACACTAACTTAACACCACTGCCATAGCTTTTAAGCGGCATTTTCTCAGGGGCTTAAGACTTTTGCACAGTACTGTATATGTTTCTTGCTTTCTTTTTATATATTTGTTCCTCTCAGCCGAACCGATGACCGCTTACTAAATTCCCATTCTGCAGTCTTTTTGTGCAATCTAACAATATGAAAAATATTTTACCAAATTATCGAATTACAGGGCTACTAGCTATGTGAACCTATTTGTGCAATTACACATTTTTTCAAAGTACAAAATGGAGGCATAACACTCTGCTTCTGTGCTGCAAGAACAACACTTTAGCAAGGTTAGACTCTTTATGATGTAACAGAAAACACTAAAACCACAAAAGGCCGCTTTTTGGGTTCACATTGCCTCACCTAGAGTCGCTCTGGATCCCATTAGGCTGCTGCTTCTGTTCTATCCCCCAGCTGCAGAAGCTGTGCTGGCCCTTTGTGGGGCAGGCCATTACTTCAGATGTTCCTGTTTCTGTCGAATGTTCTTCTTTCTGAAGACCTGACTTCAGCATTTGTGGTATTTTAAGCTATGTGGTATTTCAGGGCTCTTTGGGATTTCTCAGATCCTCCTGAATCAATTCGCACAATTCTTCCTGCTTCTGTTTACTATTTTAAGCTGGATAAAATAGCATGACGTCCTTAAAAGAAAGTGTAAATGCGCCACTTGACACTCGCCTGATACACCAAAATACTTTATAGCTTCTATATCTGCCTGGATTTCTTTACACAAAAAAAGAAAATTCTATTTTATTCATCCCTTTTTTGGCCTTTTTTTCATCATGACATAAAATATGAAAGCTGCCTTTTAGCTATACACTCTATGGTTCTCCAAGTGTTCTTTAGTAAAAACAGTGCTTCTAAACATTTAAGGAATGCAAACAAGGTTCTTTGTCTGGTAAAATGGTTCTGCTCCATGATGAATTTGTTGTAAACCTGCTGTAAAAAAATTTTAAATGTTAAAAATGTTTTTTTAATGGTTCTAAAATAGGGTTTCACTATTTTTATAGGTCAAAGAACCTAGCTTTGGTACTAATAATAATCTGCAGTGTTGCATAAATTAATAATGGCCAAACGTGAGTAAAAGTAAAAGACACTTTAAATGAAAATTTACAACATCAAGTAGATTTTTTCTGTAAAATGTACAGCAGGACACATAATTGACAATGTCTGTCACAACAATCGTCCAGTATTGAATCCAGTATTTCTACTCAGACTCTGTCTCTGCTGACCCATTTTAACGAAATGAAAATCTGTTTTTCATTTCAATTCGCATAGAACTTATAGAGGGAAATCACAGATGTTCACAAGTACGAGATCAAGTCAAGTCTTGAGTATCTGGGTGTAAATCTGAGTCTTTAGTCTCCGATTGTCAAGTCTTCTGTTAATGGTATGCCACTAAGTGTAGTATTAAATATCTGGATCTGATTTCAGATCAAATCTCTACTCTGAGTTTGAGATTCTGGAGTTAAGTCTCTGGGTATAAACCTGAGCCAAGTCTCCAGTCTCTGCCTGTGAGTCCAGATAGGGATGAGAAAGTCAACATGTTATAATTGTGTCGGCGCATTGTTTACGCTAAGCCGACAATTATTTTATCGCACATTAATGCAGGTTTATGAAAATCCTCACGTTTTGAAAGTCCGGGGCTTTCACTGAAGTAATGTGAGCGTTGAGCTATTTAACATTTTGGTGAACGTGAAAGTGAACATGAAGACGCACTTTCATCCAAGCAAAAACGTCTTTTTATTTCTCGATTCAGGCAGCATTGAAACAGACTTTTGCACATAGAGAATAGCTTTCTTTAGAATTAACCGGCATTAATGTCAGAAAGGTTTGTTAATTAGTTTGCCAGGTGATCTTGATTAACGGGAAACCTTCTTAAGGGGCCCTTTACTTTCTGAATATGCAAAATGTCTAATAATCTTGTGACAGACATGAAAACAACTGATATTTCATGAAAACTGAAGAGAGATAATTAAACTGTGAGTAGATTTGTGTGTGATCCAGAGAGCGTGTGTAAAGGTTCTGTCAGGTAAATTAATAGTAATAAAAGAATAGTCATTAAAAAGCCACAGACGAGCAGCAAACAGGCATTTAAAGGTGCTGGCGTCTCTGGAGTCCCTAGAATCTTTCGATGCAGGATCCTCCAGAGGCTTGGATCCAGCTGGACCATCCGGTGCAGTACGGCATTAGTTAGTAACTGTTTGAAAATAATCTTCATGTGTTTCTGAGCCTGCAATCATTCCTCTTTGTGAGCATCAGTAAGTGGGGGCTGAAATACAGGAAGACTAATTTTCCAGCAGTTTTATTCACCGATGAAAGTCATTCTACACTGAATGGTTTTTCTGTAAACACTTTTTTTTGTGAGCGCGGGTTAGCTGTGGCCATTCACCAACAATACAGATCTCCATACACCTGGACCACCTGCTCGAGCTTTTCATTGGAGAAAATACTTCAGCACTACAGAATACTTAGTAAACGTGATGTTTAGAGAAAAGAGACAGAGCAGCTTTATATGGTTGTTCAGTCATTCATTTGTACAGCAAATACTGAATCCAGCTGGAGTTTTAGTAAACTGTGAAGAGTGGCCAACTTCAGCAAAATTATTTTTGGTTCTATTCCAAATACATGCCAGCAATCAAATCAAGTTGGATCCTTTAAACCAGTGCAATTCAACTTCAATAGCAAGTGGGCCGGATATGAAAGTCACTGTGTAATTTGGGTCCTGTATGCCCAATGGCTAGTCCAGCACAGTGTCAGTGCCGCTTTAACCGTCAAAAATAGCTGTTTTAACACCTTCCGGTTCTAAACGAGAACTTCGTTAAAGTCGCTACAGTTAAAACATCAACGAGCTACAAATACAGAGTGTGTGTGTGTGTGTGTGTGTTTGTGTGTGTGTGTGTTTGATCGGACTCTCTTTCATTACTACCAGCTCTGCTTTCTTTAACACACCCATTTTCTGACGAATCCCGCCTCTTTCGGCTGCAATATGGTAACTTCTGTGCTTTGATTGGCTAATTTTATACAACACAGTGGGTAACCAATCTTGGCAAAAGTAGCGGGGACTATCAGCCAATCATGATCCAAAACCCATAATTTTATTATATCACACGAATCACACACTGATTTACTGGAAGTCTTGCAGCCTAGTTGAATAGGCTTGTTTTAAACACTATTTTTACTGCATGTACATTATATGGACAGAAGTATTGGGACACACCTGTTTTTCACCTGTTTTTTAGGCTACACCTCTTACTTCCAGTGAAGGGGAATCTTAATGTTCCAGAAGACCAGGACATTCTGAAAATTTTGCTTCAACTCTGTGACCCAGTTTGGGGAAGAACCTTTTCTATTCCAGCATGACTGTGTCCCAGTGCACAAAGCGAGCTTCATATAAACATGCTGGAGGGTTTCAGTGTGGAAGAACTTGACTGGCAACACAGAGTCCTGACCCCAACCCCATCCAGCACCTTTGAACTGGAATGGAGATTGTGATGCAGACCCTCTCATCCAGCATCAGTGTCTGACTTAATTAATGCTATAGAACGAAAGGACTCAAATTCCCACAGAAACTCCAGAATCTTATGGAAAGTCTTCCAAGAAGCGTGGAAGCTGTTAGAGTTGTGAAGGGAGACAGATTCTATATTAAGTCTATGGATCTGAATGCAATGTTATTAAAGTCCCTGTTGGTGTAATAGTCAGATGTCCCAATACTTGTGTCCATATTCTGTATCTTAGAACTTCATTTCTGTCTCTTGTCTGTTATGAGAGACTAACTATTTGAAGTATTTTGAACCTGGAGCTGCAGTGAGTTGTGGATGAGCGGCACTGCAGTACTGACTGCACCAAAGTTACTTAAGGTTTTAATGAAAAGTTTTATTCGTTTACTGCGTTCAGTTAAGGGTCAGAGGCGCGAGAATTAACATGCAACTCAAGCTCCCATCTGTGGCAGTTTACTGCAATACAAGAGCTGCAGAATCAAGATTTGCTCAAACTTTGATCTTTAAACAGTATGCTTTTCCCCCAAAGCCCTGTTTAGACTGAATTGGTTTATCTGGGGGCGTATTTTACTCCTCTTCTCTCTCAACAGCAAAAAATGAGCAGGGGATGAAAGCATCTAGTGGACTGTAGCCTCTATAAATTTAGATTTTTGCATTAAATGGGGTCATATGATCAAAGGCAAGACCTTTTAGGTCTCCTTATTCTATACATAAAGATCTATTATGACCCATCATAGCCCCTCCTGACAGGACAGCCACTCACGCCCTCTGAAACTGACAGTGTAAAGATGTTCCATCACCCAGATCAAATAAACAGAGATTCTCCCAAAGATTCAGGGTTTGGGAAATGTTTCATATAGAGGAAGAGAGGAAGGAACAGCAGTTTTCCCAAGGTGAGCTGCCATCTGTCTGGAAAATCACTCGAGCAGACCTGAGTTTGATGACAAAAGTAGGTAATTCAGACAGTAATGTTCTCAGGGGAAGGACGAAACGCCTTCCAGAACTGAGGCTGAATAGAAATGAACAGCATTTGCTAAACAAAACTACAGTAATCCCTCACTTTTTGTGGTGGTTATATGCCAAGAGCATCCATGTATATTGAAAAATGTGTTGTTGAGTTTTGGTAAAGAAATGCCTATTTTTATAGTGTAAACTCTAAATCTACCCCCAAATCTGCTCCCAGAACACTTTAATTCCATTTTAAACACAGTTTAATGCATTACCCTTAAAGAAATTGCAAAGGTAAACCTGTATTCTTTTAAATTAAAATCCCCACCGAGATATGACATTCAGAAGGTCATGGGACAAAAGTACTGGGACACCGCGAAGAGGTGAACAGTTTTTGGGGAATAACCCCTGATCTACTCGGGCTACAAATACAAATCAGGGCTCATTGGAAAGGTCTTCTTTAGATCTACCAAAAGTGTGGAGTTTGAAGTGTGTGAGTACCTTCCCCGCTGAGATATGTATTGGGACACCAAGGCGAGGTGAATGGGTCCCCTAGTGTGAAAACAAAAAAGTGGCAAAAAAAGTGGAGTTTGGTTCTGAAAAAAATTGTGTGACTGAATCCGTGACTCCTGATCCGCATAAAACTAAGGAGTTACTGTAATACTTATAAATATTTGAGGTTGTGCTGCGTACGGTATGTACAGTGGAGGTGCAGGCGCTGTGCTGTGTGCTGTGCTGAGTCTGTGTTTGATGTATCCAACATCCAGAGTGTTTTTCTCCCAGCTCTGTTCTGTTCAGCATGACTGTGGGGAAGGACATGGGAAAGGTGTGTGTGGACGCATGTTTGTGATTCATTCTGTGTCATAAGCCTTCTTGTAGTGCATCAGCTGCGCCTCCCATTGTAACCTTGTTTAATGTTTCATTAGGGGCACACACATACACTCACGGAGCACACACACTAATATAAAAGCCTCTTTTCCGGGAAGGGTCCATTTCTTAGCACAGACCCCATAGACAACATGTGGACTGTACTGTGGACTGTCACAATTTATTACATACAAATACAGCACCAGTCAAAAGTTTGGACACACCTTCTGCTTTGCATATTGTGTCCATACTGTGTTTATAAAACATTTGTGTGTGTGTGTGTGTGTGTGTGTGTGTGTGTGTGTGTGTGTGTGTGTAGTAGGCAATTGCACCCTGTCTCTTAAAATCTATAATTCAGTTAAGGGCCTGTTTGGTAAATGTGTGACGCTCTCTCAGTCTCTTCCACTGTTTCACTCGGTCACATTCTCACATCTTCTGTTGAAGTAGCTGCATTTTGTAAAAGCAAACTTGGCTTCACAGTGATGATGTCTTGCCAAAAAGTGCCTCAGCCAGCAAGTAAATGCACTAAAAAAGAATTATGTGGGTTTTTCCTCACTGCATAAATCACAGTTTTGATGAAGTCCACTTTCCACACACACCTCTTTTCTCACTCACATTACATTTCATGAGTTGCTGGTATTTCTTTTTTACAATAGCCTTCACCACAAACATTTATCTCTCTCTCTCTCTCTCTCTCTTTCCTGTCTCTGTCTGCCTCTCTCCTCTCTCTCTCTCTCTTCTCTATCTGTCTCTCTCTCTCTCTCTTTCCTGTCTCTGCCTCGCTCATTCTGTCTCGCTCTTTCTCTGTCTCTCTCAGTCGCTCTCTCTTCGCTGTCTCGCCCTCTCACTCTCTGTCTCTCTCTGTCTCTCTCTTGTCTCTGTGTCTGCCTCTCTCTCTCTCTCTCTCTCTTTCTTCTCTGTCTCCCACCGTTTGTCTGTTTTTATGTGATTTCTATTGTGTGCCACATATGACTGAAGCTCAGGGCCCTTTGGAGATTCTAAAGAAGCACTTTTTTATTCCACCCTACTGTCTGCTTTTGTCTCTCACTTTTTTGTTTCTTTCCTTCCACTCTCTCTCTCTTCCCCATTCATTGATGCGTGAAGCTCTTTGGCACTCTGCACACCATGGCTGTCCTTTTTGAGAGGTAAAGCTCTAGCTCAGAATGCTTTCTTCCTCCACAGGGTATAAATTTTTCACTTGTCTCACTTTCTTTTGAGGTCTCGCTAATTCTTTATGTGAAGGTCTATTTATGACCCGTCACAACTCATCCTGCAGGACAGGCCGGCCATTCCCTCCATCCAAATGAGACAAAAAGAAGGAGGTCAAATCTGACACGTACCCAAAAATACAAACGTGGTTAATGACAAAGTAAAGCTGGCATCATTTAATTTACAAGTTAATGCGCCTTTTACAATTTTGCCCTCACAAATCAAATCAAGTGTTTAAATGATGAATCCATGTGAGTCACTAATATTTCTACACAGCAGAAATCATGGCTATCCCAGGCCCACGATTCTCCAACTTGGTATATTTGTTGACATACAAGCTTAGATGATGCAGCTCAAATTTGGTCCACTTTGCCCATTGGGGTGGGGGGGCGCTATAGCACACATTCAAACATAACAATGTTTTTTCGAACAAACATCATGACATATGACTGTCTCCCTATTCAAAATTATGAGCATGTATAACAAGGACTTGCCGAAACAACATCTAACATCTTGTTACCTGAGGGGTCCTAGCCCAGGCACCGTGTCCCAATACTTTTGTCAATATAGTGTACTATTGCTCGGTTTCTGATTGAATTACCTCAGTGTTCAAATTGTCACAGGATTAAACCTTTATACATTCCTTTTTACATAGGAGACAGAGATGCTGTCAGATAAAGACTGATAAGTCTGACTGCTTGCCTGGATAGCAGCAGTGCTACACGATTTAAAGACTTGAATCTCCAAATATAACATCAGTTTTTAAGTAACTGACATTTTCTCCAAGTTGTACAATAAAATATTTAGTTAAAAATAGTGTTATATAACTATAGAAGTGTGATGGAGCAAGTAAAGAAGGGGTAAGAAAAGACAAATCTTCTGATACTGAATATGTAACCAAATGCCAAAATTATGAGCAAATGTTCGATTATAGTAATCCCCTGCTTTTCGCGGGTTTTACTTTATATTGAAAATACACGTTTTTGTGTTTTGGTTTTAAAAAAATGCCAAATGCCTATTTTTATAGTGGAAACCCTAAGTATGCCCCCAAATATGCTTCCAGAACACTTTAATTTCATTTTTAATTCAGTTTAATACTTTACCCTTAAAGAAAATGTAAAGGTAAATAAATAATCAAAATCAGAAACTTTATTGCTTAGCATTAGCGGTTAGCATTAGCAGCGTGCAATAGAACAAGATAGCTCTCTGTGCTGATGCTCAGTTAAGTCAGGGACAAGGTAGGAAATATTGGTTTATTTTGTGTGTGTGTGTGTGTGTGTGTGAGTGACTGAGTGGGTGTGTGAGGGAGAGATAGAAACGCTGTTAGCATTAGCGGTTAAAAAATCCTGTGTGACTGAATCCGCAACTCCTGGTCTGCGTAAAACTGGGGTTTACTGTATTGAAATTATTGGTTCCAGCCCTGGTTTATCTTTCCTTTGACTTCACACGTCCTACAATCCACGTTCCAAAAGCGTTTAATCATCATTTGAATGAACAAACTAAAGAATAAAGAAGCTATAAATCACTATGAACACCAATCAGATTGTCTTTAAAGGGTAATTCTGTTTGGGACATCAAAATGTCAAGGTCAATTTAACTTCATGAACTGATTGGTTTTCACTGTCAATATTTCATATCAGTGCTACTGGAGTGTGAAATTTCCAAATGTACAAAGGCTGAAAAAGCCCAACTGGATTATTTAGTTGAACACTGGAAAAAAATGACCATTTATATCACATTAGCTGTGACTAATTCTTCCTGTTGGGACGTTCACTGGGGTCCAACAATGGCAGCTTCGCTGGAAAAGCCGATAGAGCCTCATTAGCTCGTGCACTGCCAACATTCTGACCTGCACAGCTTTCTGCACAGTTTAAAACTCTCTAGAATTTCTGTGCTCTCATTTATCAGCTTCACTAGCACATTTCCAGTTTAGCAGGACGAACCAAACTTCACAATCAGAGCCGAACTCATTGACTGAGAGAGATAAAGCTTTTGTAGTTTCTTTACTTTCTAAGCCTAAAGACACATTTGCAGCCATTAAATGTTGTTCTTCCTAGATTTCTAAACCAGTGCTAACAATTTGAATAAAAGCTTGTTTTTAAAAAATGTGTGGGTTTGGAAGTGTGGGGTTTCATTAAACGGTAAAGGTGACTTTTCCATTTCCACATACAGCACCAGTCAAAAGTTTGGACACACCTTCTCGTTGCACAATTTCCTTTGTTTTTCTTATGGGCTACATTGTAGATTATATTGAAAACATCACCTGTTGCTATGATGACAGCTTTGCACACTTTTTCACTCAGATTCATAAGGAATCGACCTGAAATGGTGTTTAATTAACAGGAGTTCTTTCTCAAGAGTTAATTAGTGGAGCTTATCTCCGTCTTAATGTGTTTGGGATCATCAGTTTTGAGGGTCGGGTTGGTCCACAGTTAGTGATCCTGTTCCACTACGGTTCTACTGCACATTATGGCAAGAACCACTGAACTAAGTAAAAAACAACAGTCCATCATTCCCTTATTACAGAACAGATTCTGGTTTCTTTAACTGTTTTTCTGTTTATTGCATGATTCCATGTGTTCCTTCATCATTTAGTTTGTTTTTAATATGAATCTACAATGTAGAAAATAATAAAAACAAAGAAAAAAATTTAGTGTTATTTTTTGACTGCTAGTGTATGTTAATAATCAAATACAGTGATAGAGCACCAGCGTATAGTGCAAAACCACGTTGTGTTTCGGTACAAACATGCCAAAAAATGCTTATTTTAACGCATTACCCTTCAATAATATGTAAAGGGAAATAAATAATCAGAATCAGAAAACTTTATTGCTTATAAAACCATTAGCATTAGTAGAGTGCGGTGAGCCAAAACAAAGACTCGCACACAAAAGAAAGGTTGAAATAACTCTCTCTACCCGCATGTTTAAACAGGACACAGCTTACTAATACTAAACAGAGAAAACTGTTGAAAATTCGGGAGGTGGCACTAAAATGACAAGATACGAGGACAAGACATGGAGCAGTCATGCTGCAGCAGCAGCTTCTTCTTTTTAAGGTGATTGACGACTTTTCAGTGCACTACTGTCACCGCTGGACAGTTCGGTTCTCAGAAAAATCTGCGTTAGACTGAATGGATACTGTAATCTAATATTATTCAATATTTGTTGCAGCTCTACTGCAAATGCAAAGGCCAGGTTGGCCTTATTCATGCTCCAACCTCAAGTGCACTCCATCCACAAGAATATTCTTAAATAACCTAAAATACCTGGAACACTCTGCACTGGGACTGCAGGACGGCCTGTAGAGGTGTCTTACAGCCTGCATCAAAACTGTCACTATTGCACAAGGAACAATGATCAGATCAGTATCTGGATGCAGAAGCTACATTTGAAAAGGGCACATGTGAAAGTGATGTGTCTGCTGTGAGATTTTAACGCAAAATGAAACCAGACCCTGAAAAACAGCAGACTGATGCACCGGAGCTGCAGTTAGAGGGTGCCTGGACTCAGCCCAAGGCTGGGCAGGGCATGCACCATGAATAACTAAACGTTTGGTGCAAATTTGAGCTCTCTCTTATGTTTGCTACTTTGTTTCGCATTGGAAAACCTATTTGCATGAGTTAAATAGGGCTATTAGATATTACATTCATGACGACAGTTACGCAATACTGTATTACAACTGCAATTATACAATTTTACATTTGGGCATTTTTTCAGTATTTTATGTTTTACATGATTGGTCAGGTCTGCATCAATTTCTGAATTAGTACTGTTGGAAATCACAAGAAGACACAAGAAGGATTACATTAGAGTTTACAGACTGCGAGGGTTTTCAAAGGATTCCACTGGAACTTATTTTTCTTTTCCATTGTTAGATCTGAAAATGAACGAATGAACAGTATCCATCCCAGTTCTGTTAGCAAGGGAAAGAAGCATTAAGAAAATAATTTAAAAAATGTATTGGATTGGCTCTTAGGGGAATACAGTAATCCTCTACTTTGCGTGGGGGTTACGTTTCAAGAGCTCTTGCGTATAGTGAAAAAACGTGCTGTTGTGTTTTGGTAAAAAAATGCCTAAAAAGGCCTATTTTTCTAGTGTAAACCCTAAATCTGCCCTCAAATGTTCCTCCCGAGGGTTCTTCCTCCAGCTGAGGGAGTTTTTCCTCGCCTCTGTCGCCATTGGCCTCACTAAGGGCTCGGACCTGGACTCTGTAATGCTGCTTTGTGATAACCTGGTTGTAAAAAGCACTATATAAAGCGAGGCTCGTTGGGAATGTCTCCTGGTGCTTGGAGCGTGGGGCTCAGCCCTGGTGTGGAATTCGAAAAAAGAGTCCCCTTTTGTGAAAACATCCAGAAAAAATATATTTGTCACAAAAAAAGCAAAAAAAGGTGGAGGATATTTGCAGTTTGTGGGGATTTCTGCATAAAACCATGAGTTCAGTTCTCAGAAGAAAAAAAAAACGCATAAAACTGGGTTGTTACTGTATATAGTTTTTGTTGTTCTATGTACATGTTTTCAAATCTGCAAGACAGTCTGCAAACTTCTGCATGCAACTGTGTGTGATACAGGCTGCTCTTTCTCTGTTTCCTTCCTTGTTTTCATGCTTCCATCCCTCAGTCTGTCTATAATGCCTCGCCTGCTCTCTTCTAAAGTGGTGTACGCATCATCAATATTCTGTTCCCCTGCGGCCTTATCAGTAGAAACTCTTAAACCAGCGCAGAGCCTGTGTGCTTCAGAGGCCTGCTTTACTAGTGTGAGAACGGCGCTGCAGCATACTAATGAATATTAACACTTGGATGCTTCTCTCTCTCAGAAGCACTGACCCAACACACCCACACAGGAGTCTGTACAGGAACGCAGACCTATTTTCCCCACCAAAGCAAATAAAGAGCTGCTTTTGTTCAGGCTTAAATGATGCAAGCAAAAATATTTTATCTAGTCAGAATGGAAGTGAAATGTACTGAACGACTGCAAGCGAAATGCCCTGCATGGTCATATTGCATGCACTCATGATTGAGATGTGTGTGCAGGTAAGAAACGGCTGCTCTGAAATTCCATTTCATGAAACAACTAAAAGCAAACAAATGAATAAGATAAAGATCAGGCTCTAAGCCAATTATGTGAGTGACTGAACTGTTTTCATAGGTGATAACAAGCATCATTTCTTGTGTCAAGAAACCTGTTTTTGCCAACGAAGGCATTGGAATCTCATTGGATTTCAGCACTGGCATTTAATTACCATTTATTTACTCAAAATGTTTGTATAATGGTGTGTAGAATCTGCCTTTAAACTTTCTCTGAAGGTCAAGTAGTGTTTTGTGGCATCTATATATATTTTTTTAATGTATCCAGGTTCACTGGTATCCTCTCCACTCTTAAGCTGTGTCTGAAAAGTGCACTTGTTCACTATTTAGCACACTATGTATTGAATCAGCCATTTTGTAGTGATTCCAACCGTCACTTTCACCCACTAGTTAATGCGCTACAAAGTCACCACTTGACATCCAGACACTGTACACTACATGAATACACATATATCATCATGCACCTCAGGTTTCTTTTTACCGTGCCCTACACAGTGAACAAGTGCACTTTTCTGCACACTACTGTTATCCCGCGAAAGTCAAGAACAGGAGCGAGGCTCAGTGAGGAGAGACAGCCGCTGCTCAGGAGTCCCCCAGCATTATTGGAGGAAAATTATCATTCTAACAAATTAGATACCGGGTGAAATTTTTGGGGCAGAAATAGGGCCATCCTACCCACCCAGGGAGAGCACTCTCATGGATCTTCAAGCCTTCGCTGGCTGTAGGAAAGTCTGACAGGGCCAGAGCTTAGCCAGCTACACCATTCAACAGCCCAAAGCTGTGCATTTATATGAAAGGACTATCCAAACACCAGCATGATCACACAATGATGCTGTTTCTCTTGCTCAAACTCAGATAATGTCAATTTACTGTGTGAGTGGATCTTCAAATTACTCATTAACGATAAAATTTCACTGTGAAAGATGACGTGAGTTACAATCCTCTTATTTATGTGACTTTGAATAAAAACAAATTTATAGTACTTTGAAAGTTTTGGAGCTACCGTGTGTATTTAACTCATTTTACAGTATTTCTGAGCCTACAGGAATCTGATGTAACAGATGTAGTTTAAGTTTTATGAATGCTCATGTATCAGTATATTCTAACCTCTCAGTACAGAATGTGAACTGTAGATAAAATACATCATTAAAAATATACATAATTAATTATATTTGAATGGTATTTCGGAAAATACTAGTAGCTCACCTATCTTGTATAATGTGTGAAGTGGCAGTACAGTGAGGTGGTGGTTTGTATGTGTGTGTGTGTGTGTGTGTGTGACTGTTCTTACCTCCACAATGTGTGGTGTGGGGTTGAAGCCGCAGAGGTTGCAGACTTGTGTGTGGCACTGGGTGCAGGAGTTGTAGTTGGGAGGCTCACTGGATCCAATATTAATTTCAGTCTTACACAGCGGGCACTTAACTTTGGGTGCCTGGCTCACCGGCTGGACCGGCTTCAGTGGTGACTGCTGCGGCGGCACCTTTTGATGATGTGCTGGCGACTGCTGCTGCGGCACCTTTTGATGATGCGCCGGCGACTGCTGCTGCGGCGGCACCTTTTGATGATGCGCTGGCGACTGCTGCTGCGGCGTCACCTGTTGCTGCTGCGCCGGCGACTGCTGCGCCATCTTTTGATGATGCGCCGGTGACGGCTGCTGTGCCGGATGCGGTTGCTGATGCTGTGAAGGGGCATGAGGGGTTTGAGGAAAGCTTTGTTTGGCCGCACCGAGTGGTCCCATTGTAGACTTAGCGCTAGCATCACTGAAGAGCACTCTGGGGCCCTCTTGTTGACGGGCAGGTGAGGGCTGAGGTGAGGTTCCAGCGAGTGGGTCGACTGAGATCAGGGTACTTGCCTGGTTCAACAGGGATGCCCCAAAGCCAAACAGCTTGGTCAGGCCATCCTGAGGGGGTGCGGAGGCCTCTTGGGCTAAACCGGGCCGACGGGCTGGGGAGCTCCCTGCGCTACGGATCTGGTCTGGTCGCCCTCCGTGGTGAATTGGAGAACCTCTACCAAGATCTGGCTGTGATGGGGCTTTGGCCATGCCAGGGAGGGGCACAGCTCCTGGGTGAGGGATACGGGGCCCAGTTTGGGTCGCCCCGCTTGGGCCTCTCTGTCCAAACTCCCCACGTTGAACCTGGGAAGCCTGGGGCCCTGACGGGGGTCCTTGGTGTGGATACCCCATTTTAGTAGGATCAGTTTGGGATGCAGGGCCTGTCTGAGGTCCAGGGCCTGTCTGAGGGCTGGGCTGGTAAGGACTTGCTCCGCTTTGTTTTTGAAGGCCCGGGGAAGCTTGAGGTTGGGCCTGGGGTTGGATTTTGGGATGTGACTGGGTTTGAGGCTGATGCTGGGGTTGGGGTTGTGCCTGGGGCTGAATAGAGGGCTGGGCGTGGGGGGGTGTGGGATCCTGTTTAGGTTTATGGGATGGAGAGTGGATCTGCTGCTGGCTCTTGGAGCGAGGCGTGGTCATGTCCATCCCTAGTGCTCTCTGCATCTGACAGTTTAGACATAGCCACTCCTGGACCTGTGGAAACACCCACACACACATATAGACACACTAATTAATCACATTCACATTCTTTGACACACATGAACTATAACACCAGGCATATTGTAGAGTGTTCTCTACAATCTCAGTGCTGATTTCGGTGGTTATGTTTATTTTCATTTAGTTAGAAACATCATTTTTAAAAAATCTAAACGCGGCGGCTCAGCTGAATGTCTTTTGTTCTACTTATAACTGGTTGCATATTAATATGTTGTTTGTTTGTGGTATATGTCGATAAAAGCAACATGTAAAATGTAGAATCAGCTAAATTTGACCAAGAATCATCAAAAATTGCAATGAAACAGACCTTTCATAAAATCCTGTTACCCAGTGTGATTAGGGTGACCACCCGTCCCGCGTAGCGCGTGCGCGCACAGCGTTTGAAGCCCAATTCATGCGTCCCGCAAATTGAGACCGTGTCACGCATAATCAATGCTTGCTCAAAAAAAAGTTGGT
>JBBPDH010202764.1:0-14767 GCA_037974565.1 Clupeocharax schoutedeni
AACAGTATCACGTGTCAAAACAAAAGCACGTCCTTTTCAGCGATTTTCGCCTATAGAGGGAGCTCTTGCCATAGATGTGTTGGCTCTCGCACTGTATTAGGACAATGGACCGTTCTCAGCCGCTTCAGCTCTCACGCAACCCGGAATAACTATCGGCGTGAATTTTTGCCGATAACCGATAGTTCCGGGAATCAACTATCGGTGCTGATTAATTGGCAAAACTGATACATCGGTCGACCTCTAATATATATATATATATTGCTGCAGCTTAGGATAACTACAATCCGAGGCCTCTGGTTACTACTTTACATCCCTAATAGACTAAATAACTAGATGTACCATGGAGGGACACTCACAGGTATGTGGTGCAGCTGGAGTTGGCCAGAGATGGGTGAAGAGTGACTGGAGGAGAGTGCTGGGCAGCGAGCAAGAAACCAAAGGCCAGGAGACAGAGACTTAAACAGGTGCCTGAGGAAAATGAGAGAAATAGAAAGAAGGAGGCAGAGAGAGAGAGAGAGAGAGAGAGAGCACTGAATTAATAATAGCACTGTTCAGAACTCAGGCTAAGCAGCAATTATGCATGACAATCACAGAAATGCTTTTTAAAGATCAAAGAGATTTTATATTATAAGATGACTCTCAATCACAGTTCCAGAGATATGGACTTTGTGATCATGCAGGACTGAGCTAAGGCTTTCTCATTGCTCTTTATCTCAACTAAACAATAATACCATGATGTTTTTACACATACATTGCCTGGTATGCCACACCACAGCCACAGCACAGGTACTTCTAGGTTCATACTGGCATTTTATGTTCATTATTGTGAATTGTCACTGGTAAATTAACACAATTGCAGAAATAAAGCATTACTGTAGGTACACGTTCAAATCCAGCTGTTTGTGCTCTCACCGATGATGCTGCCTAAAGTTAGTCTCCGCCTCCCCACCCTCTCCACCAGCCACACGCCCAGCAGGGTGAAGAGGAAGTTGGTGAAAGTAGTCAGCGAGGACAACCAAATGGCCAGCTTGTCATCCCGCACTCCTGACATCTGCAGAATGGTGGCGCTGTAGTACCTGCAAGACAGAACAGTGGCTGAAAAGCAGCACTCTCATGTTTACTGGGAACTCTCTACTGGTGACACTTTGTAGCTGAGAGGAAAGTGACAAGAAACGGTGATAAATGAAAAGAGCTTTCTAAAAATGAGTTCTGCATTCAGGTTTGTGTGTTCAGCAAAACTGTAAACAAGTGTGAGAAGTGCACAGAATAAAAACATCCCATATATGCGTTTCATGTCTTATGCAGTTCTCTAAATGGGGTAGCTGGATGGCCTAGTGGTTAAGGCATTCGAACAGAATGCGAACAGAAAGTCTGGGTTCGATCCCCAAAACCGCTAGGCACCGCTGAGGTACCCTGAGCAAGGTACCGTCCCCACACACTGTTCCCCCGGGGCCGTGTTCCTGGCTGCCCCCTGCTTCACTTGGTGAATGGGTTAAATGCATGTGGTGAATTTCATGCTGTTCACACTCTGTGCAGTGGTGTGTTCACAAATGACAAATGGTCACTTTCACTTCACTTAAAGAACTGAAAACGAGTGTAACACTATAAAAAATAGGTGCTTTGGATCAAGAAAACTGAAGAGAAAATCTTTATAAAAGCTTTAAATATGAGGCATCAAACATGGACATCAAGCTTCTGACTTTGACTTTCAGACTAATATCTCCTTGCTTTGGACTTAAATTCAGGGCAGTTATCTTTATGTACCGTGAACCATGATATGCCCAGAAGTATGGCATAATTTACTTTGATAATGCTATTCCAACCAGCACTAACATGTAATAGAAGCTATCACCCCACCAAATAGCATTAAGCTCAAAGGCATGCACGACTCCATAAATAATATATAATCTAATGACAGACACTGTCTGCAGTGGTGGTCCTCCTTTTCTCCAGCCAATCAGAGCCACTTCACCTGAGTGCCAGCCAATCAGATGGCAGCCCTGCAATCAAACACAGGCACCTCCTTCATGCTGATGTCATTTCATCCACATTAATTAAAGGGCCCTCTCCATCACATCGAGCATGCACACTTCAGACTGATTACCCATTAGAACTGACAGCAGCTTAAAATATCCAGCCTATCAGAAACCAAACAAGAGTGGCTATGGCTTCAGCGGTCTTGTGCATTTACCAGTCACGACACACAAAGCCCAGGATGCTATGGGAACCAAAAGTGGGGTCTCAAGAGGATCAGCGGATTTCTTTGCAAGATCATATTAGAGAAAAGATTCACAAAAACACAAACACACTCGGTCTACGTTCAAAAATGGAATAAACATAATTGCCTTGACTTAGATGTGTGCATCTTTTAAACATGAGTAAAATCTATTATACTGACACAAGTGCCCTCTTTCACACTCAAATCCTGTTTAGTCGCTTTCCATTTAAAATCTGCCTTACACTGAGGGAAACAAGCATTCAGATTTGCTTTTGTTCTTTGTCCCTCCATTGTGCCATATTTTCACTTGAAATGAACAATCACACTGCCTTTTAACACTGTACATCTAAATATGAACAAAAATAAGCATGTGGAAAACGGGATTCAAAACAGAAATGAATAGCCTTAGTAACTACAGCAGATTCAAGACATCTATGGTAAGAAGAAATCTGCGTTTGGATGCATGGGTTCAATTTTGGTTCATTCCTTCTTTAATACTGACTCCAATTCCCCTAGGTTGTTCGAGGCCCTCTGATGGACTCGCAATTTCATAAACCTCCATAAATTTTTAAGTCAGGAGATTGGCCAGGTCAGGCAAACACCTTCAATTTTTTACTGACTGTGTGATTTCAGCAATCTTTTAAGACCACTACAAATCACACTGTGCGACATGGATCTAATAAACGTGGGTTCAATGTGTGCAGATTGTAAAGTGGTGTGTCTCAAGGTATGTAGAATTTAAGATGGAATAGTGAGCCTCAGTGCAAGTTAGAGTAGAAGAACAAACCGTCAATATGTTCTAGTGGTGCGTTGATGGCTTGTGCTCTTGCAACGTTTAATGTGCGAGGAGAAAAATCCACAAGAATTTCTTCCATTATTTCTTCGTTTTACCTCCATGCTGTTTAGATTATAACCAGGAGGTAAATACGTTTCATGTTGCATTTCTATTGGATAATCAGCAGACATAGGTCATAAGAAGACACATATTATGAGACGTATGTAATAAATTTCGGACACTTTCAGAAAATAATAGCAGGCTTGATGCCAGCCATCTTTGAACTTGTCTCACAGAAGGCAAGGCACTATAAACCAGTTATTTAGCAATTTGTTTAGGGTTATTGTCTAGTTGAAATGTTCCTCTTATGTCGCTATAAACCCTATAAAACTATCCATTCATGTTTTCCTTGAACACGTAATTCCCCAGCACAGTATGCTGGCAGTGGTCTTTAGATGCTGCAATGACACCAGGTGCAAGTTGTAGAATGCTTTGTAAATATACATTTCACAGCTTGAAAAATTACAAAGCTTCAATGGAGAACTGAATGCCATTGTAAAAGTGTTTAAACGATTTGCGCCAGCCGGTTTTAATCAAGAGTGTCCTGATGGTCGAAACTAAATATAATATTCGCATGAAATTAAATTGAATTTTTTCTTCACATGTTTTATTCCAGAGAACCCCCTTAATTTTGCTGTTGATGATTTGGGGGGTCTTAATGATCAGTCAAGGAGTGTTGGAGGTGTCTGGCATCCTGGTGACCAGCATCTCAAAGAACACTATTCATACTTTGGTCCAGTTAATTGAAGTCCCTTCAGTACTTCTTCAGACTACTGTACACGCTCTCTCTTATATTCTCTCCTAAATGTGAAGTAAAACACTAGGCCTTCACAAACAAAGAGCAAGGTAGATTACATTCACGCTGCTTCAAAACGCCAAGCACCATGCAGTTTTATTACAAGTGAAACAGTCACATTTCTGAAAGCAAATAAGTGCAGTAAAGCGCTCTCCCAGCATGCAAAATGAAGCCTCGTGTGGAGAATTCTAATATTCAGAGAAAACAAAAGTGTCTGATTTGAACCTCCTCCAGCGCACAGCTCTGACTGAAAGACTGGTGGGTTTTAAAACATGTGCCCTGAGTTTTTCCTCACGCAGCCTGCTGTGTCTCCGTCTAGCTGGAAAATGAGCTTGATTAACAGAAGAGCTGCAGTTCAGACATGCCTACACTCACCAGCGCCCCTACCTCCGCCAGCCACAGGAGGGGGAAACTAAAAGCAACAAAAAGCAACAGAGCTTTTCGCTCTGTGATACAAACAAAAGACCTACAAAGATTGGCCATCACATAAGTACTGGCTACTACGCATAACAGTATTTATCCTTATCAAAGCTTATATTAGTAATCAACAAAAAACAAAATGATAAATAATCGTCTTTGGTAATTATCTGGATACAGCAGATACAGATTATGTTGCATATTAGAAAATTGCTGGACTCGGAACAGGCCTGCACAAAACCTCAAAAAATGCAAATGAATAAAAAAACTCCCCATAAAATAACTGCTGCTGAGAGGATTCTTTATTAACCACACAACAGCGAGTGTCTAAGTCTCATAAGGCAGAGTGCGATTCTTGCCCCAATTATTTCAATTAGAGAGGCTGTTAAAGCTGCCTGCGGGTGGAGAGGGCTCAGCTGTGTGACAGTGCGTGTTTAAAGAGGCCACTCACTAAAGAGCTGCAGCTATAACTCTTGATTTAATCCTCTTCTATATACTGACTGGAGATCCATTCTGTTTGTGTTTGTCTCCTTTAATCCATCGGTAAGAGTAAGATACTTAAGCATGTGAAACTTTGGCTGTGTACTATCCTGTTTTCAATCACTACATAAAAAAGCCACATGCTGCCCTTATTGCTGGATGCACCATGATAACAAAGCACAAGTGGCCACTCAGAGAGCAACTAGGGTTGCTATGGAAACACTAATCGATCTGTTTAATTATTACAGTGATAAAAGGCCACAGAAAGAATTTTTCAATATATTTATGACAATTATAATCTACAAATTAATATGGCTTTGTTGGATCTTGTTAGATAAAACATGACGACAGAAGTCGCATTGAGATCAGATTACAAGACAGACCCCCCTTTGTCTGAATATTAAAGGGTGAATGACAGACAGAAAATGAAGTGACTCTCAGAAAGCTTAACACGGTGGGGTCTGTTCCAGACACACAATAGCTCGCTGAAAGGCTGTGACAAAACACTAATTGCTCATAACATGTGTAATTGTCTGTAAGAGATATTCACTGTTCACTTAAAGATAAATGTATACCTTGCATACTTCTGTGCTTTGACCACTTCACCTTGTAGATCCACTGAAAAATAATCCGCCAAAAGCTGCCCCTAGAAAGGCTAGAGGAGCATAAACTGTTAGGGTTCATGACCCTAACCCTAACTGTACACCAGCAAGGTAGAGCTACAAGCTATTAAGCGTTTAAACAAATGTCAACAATAAAAATGGTTTAACGGAACATTAAAAATTTAATTTAACATTAAATGTTTAATAACATTAAAAATTTTACATAACGTTTTTAACATTAAATGTTTAATAACATTAAAAATTTAACATAACGTTTTTAACATTAAATGTTAAAAAAACATATGTAACCTTTCAAATATTTTTAAATATGTTACCACACAAAGGAACTTCTTTTAGACTTAATCACAATTACTTGATTAAATATCACTGTGTAAAGGTCCTGTTCTGAGAGAACTGATTAGCTTGCTGTTTTCAAGATTCAAGATTTTGCAATTTGCGCATGAGACCAGCAGTCCACGCACATTGGAATTCTTGTGCAAAGCTCTTTAAACTAATGTTACTCTAGTGTTTGACACCAATTTGTATCTGTTTATAGAGGCAGTCTGTGAATTAGCTAAACTGCTGCTGTGTTTTTCATTTGATTCTCAGCCCAAAGGCAAACTAGTAAGGCCAGCATCCTACTGAGTGTCTTTCAGCAGGAAATATCTGGGGATAAACCAATTATCTTACATTGCATTACTTCCTTTTGTGTGAATACTGTTAATTTCTCTTCATATTTCTTGCTTCAGAAATTTTGCAGTCTAGTGAAAATATAGCTGCCCAGAAGAGCTCATAGCATGAGTTTGTAGCATTTAGCCACATAGCAGGATATCTCACTAGGGACTTTATCAATATTGTTGTACTGAGTTTCACTTATATTCTGTATTTTATTTCCATTATATTTTTATTTCAATTATAGTTTTTGTACAACCTCTGTGCTTTGTTGTTAAAATGCTTTGAGCTTAAAAATGGCAATTTCTCCCTGATTTTATGATAATATTGTTGCTGTAAACCAATGAAAACCATCTGTAAAGTCTCAGGAAGCCACTTGATTAATTGCTAGATTACTTGTTAATGAATGCCAGTTCTGGATTTTTAAATGTGGCAAAAAATACATACAAGTGGGGAAGTGCATCAGACTGTGGTTTGTACTGTAATAGCATTTAAAATGCATGTCGTTATCATGTAAAATGCCAAAAAATCATCTGAATGAAAGATCTTGATACAGCAGTATCATGTTGAATTGAGCAATCATGGCATTTCTAATGTGAGTCACTGCTTGCAGAATGTGCACTGATGGAAACCTACAGCTCGTGCATCAGAGAATCAGAGAAAGCTGGAGATGGAGAATAAAAGAGCCTAAGCTTCGGGTTTAAAAGCCCTGCTCCTGTTGCAGAGGGTCAGAGCGCGGTGAGCTGACAGCCTGTGGTGACCCTCATCAAACCTCTTCCTGGGAAAAAAAACAACATCCTACCGTCTAATTGGCTCTGTTAGAAGCCCACAGCTAAGCAGCTAAAAGCCATTGTTTATGGTGGAGTGGGAAAGATGATGTAAGAGTACATAAGACATGTGCCAGCCTGTCAGAGGGAAGGGGATCTATCAGGACCAGAGAGACCAAGAGACGAGAGCCGCCCTTTTCTGGCCAATTTTCACCATGGCAACGCTTTTTAATAAGGCTCAGACAGCAGCAGGGTGGGGACGTCCATGGATGTGTTCCATTAGGCCCCGGTGCCGGCTTCCTAAACCAGGCACAGCTCTCACAGCTTCAGAGACTCGCCACTGGTCAGAAAATAAATATAAAAGAACGAAAGCTGAAGACTGACTGAGTTGATGCTGTGGTCTGCTTTTTTTAATAGCTGCAAGGAATGAGTATGCACTGAGTCATATTATCATTACAAAGCAAATACTCTATGCTTGCTTAAAAATAAAGAAGCCAGAATTGTTTAGCTATTCAAGTGAAGAACGAATTTTGGCTCCCTCAGGAACCTTTCAAAGAACGGTTATTTAAAAAGTGCACAAATTAAAATGAAGTAGAATCAGAAATGGTTAAAATAACTGTTATTATTAAAAGGAGAGGTTCAGTGTGAAATGGACCTGGAGTGAATTAAAACATGATAACGAGTATGAACTTTTGTCGAGAGTACCTTCATTCCCTCCCCGCATTCCGAATCACAGCGCATTTAAGGCTCTACTAGGCTGATAATGCTAGCGCTTTGAGCATCACGTAGCAGTGCAGAAAAATCACAATTTTTACACCATTAACATCACTAGCTCCACACCTCATTTCTAGAATTATGAGGGCCCTGACATTTAAAACAATAGTTTATTAAAAAAGATTAAAAAGTTTATACAGCCAGCACCTTCAGGGAATTTTCCGGTCGCCACCATCTTGAAATTAAGGCATGAATGGAGTTACAGCTAATTAGTCATGTGAATGTTGTATGATGCTCTTCATTCTCATGTTCTCATTCTCATAGCGATTTATCTGTATTGGCTACATGATGCCCCAAGTGCTAGCATTATCAGTCTAGTAGAGACTTAAGGTTAGCATCAGCTAAAAGTGCTGTGTTTCGGAATGCCAGAGGGCTGATTATGGTGGGTTCATACTCATTATCATGTTTCAACACATCCCAGGTCCATTTATAATGTATTAGCTTCTGCTCCCTCTCAGTCATTTCCTGGGTATTGTACTAGGTCTTGTGTAGGAAAATTGCAGTGTCAACTCTGAGTTGCACTTTCCATAATTCCTGAGTAAAAGTGTATGTCTGAAAGAGAGTGTATTGTGTAGTTTTAGAGATACTGGCTATATCACCCCCCTTTGCCCCATCTCTCCATCATTGGAAAGTGACATGTGCTTTACACTGTCATGCAAGTCCCACAGAAACACTATCACTATTGGCAATGGTCTATATAAGGAGAATGCTTTTGTAAAAGGCAACCAGTCAGTAGTACTTCTATACTGGTCCCTTTTCAGACACAGCCAGGGTAGAGGTTCCATGGTGATACCCAGCTTGATACAAGTATTTCAAAATTCTATTTTTAAGTTACAAAGAAAAGTTTTATAAACTGAAGTGCTGTAAGCATCAGCTTTACCTGCATCCCTAAACAGCCCTGAAACCTTCTGTATTATGAAAGTGCAGCTTTGGCAGCAGCCACCCGGGGAGACTCTAATAGCCACCCTGCCTCCACAGCTCCTGAGACGAAAGAAAGGGCAGCGACACTGGCCTGGGGCCAGAATGTGACAGACGGACTCTACTCACAGCTGAAAGTGGAAACGGGATGAAAAGCCATTCAGCATGTCATGCTCACACTCAAACTTCTTATTAGAAGTGGAAGAGACAGTGGAGATGTCAGACAGAGGTGCTGTAAGAGAGGATGAGAGTGGGCTAGAGCAGGGCTAAGACAGATGACAGAGAGAAGGGAAGAACGTCTGGATGAGACAGATTGGTCGATTAAAAGTGCAACATAGTGAAACAGATTATCTCCACAATAAAGTGTCTAAAGAATCTAAAGTGTCTGCAGCAGTGATCTCTCATTCACAGTGATTCTCAGCAAAACAACAGTATAGCGATGTTTCCTTATTTTTTCTTAGAAGAAGGAAAAGCAAAAAAGGGGCAGGGGCCCAGTCAGTGCGCAGTGGGGTTCTTTGTTTTAAGCACAAATGCTGCAGGCAAATTCCTCCCCATCTCTTTTCATTTTGGGCCAACAAAACCATCTCTTATGAGTTCACTGAATTCCGGGATGAATTTCAGAGCTTGCTGAATTTCTGGATGAGCTACAGCACTACAGACCAAGCAGTGGAGGATTTTCCAAGTGCCACCATCAAGGGCCAATCTAACTGCCAGGAATTCCCGATTGCCTATGTCGT
Source organism: Clupeocharax schoutedeni (assembly GCA_037974565.1). NCBI lineage: Eukaryota > Metazoa > Chordata > Actinopteri > Characiformes > Alestidae > Clupeocharax > Clupeocharax schoutedeni. The sequence goes on from JBBPDH010202764.1 coordinate 9,217, forward strand.
ATGTCTGTTTGGTAGGAGAAGATGAGATTCGCTAAGTACATCATTAATAAATAGCTGGAATACTGCAGGAGCACTGGCTATTCTGAAGGGCTGATGTTTGCAGTTACCATTAGGGGTGATGAAGACAGACTTCTATTCATCCTACTAACTAATGTTAAGTAAGCACTCCAAAGATCTAATTTTGTAGAAACGATGGCGTGCTGCAGTGTTTTAAAGGCAGTATTTATTAAAAGGATGCTGTTTTTCAACTGTTATTTGGTCATTGATACATGGGAGAGGCAACAACGAAAAAGGCACCTGCAGGAGAATGTGCCCCACTGCAACATGGGAGGTGTTTATTCCAGAGAGGAGGGACATCATGGGGACAATGAGGGGGAAGTTGTGCCCTTCTTTCCTTGCTAAACACCTCCTATAATTCTTAATATTCTGAAGGAGTGGAACTTTTCTGCAGGGCAGTGGATCTTGACCAGACTTGACCACTAGTATTTGAGACAGGGGTGTGGGGGTGTGTGTTCTGTGGGAGTGGTGAGGCTGTGTTCCTCACTCTGAACTTTGAGGAGTTGACTTAACAGGCAGCTTGAGTTGATGGTTTCTGAGAGTTGACTGCTGAGGGAGGAACTGGTGCAGGAGCACAGAGGCACTAGGATTTGTAGTCATCATCCCAAAGTGTTAGTCCCTTTACTCCAGTCAATAATGGGGTTGTGGCGGTACAGTCACAGATAAAATTACTGAATCAGTGAGGAGAAAGTGTGTGGTCTTGAAATGATCACCCACTTGAAGCAACATGGAGTCCATAACTTGGGTGATTTCCCCCTTTCCAATAGTGCAGCTGTCTAGCACAGAGACAGAAAAGGATGTAGGTATAGGAATACTGGGAATGCGCAATTCTTCAAACATAGCTTCATCAGGAAAATGATCTGCTGCTGACAGTATTACAGAGTGAGTATATAGTTAACAGTCCACTTTAAGAGATGTTTGTATTTGTAACTAGTTTGTACTAAGTCCAGGAGATTGTGACTCAGCCATCCAGCCGGTCCCTCCTGTTTTGGGAACATCAGGGGCAGTTGCAGATGCCCAGTATCCTCACAGTAGAGGCACAGTCCTCCCTTTATTTGCCAGAAGAACTCTTTGGAGGTTAGTCCAACTTTGTCCACTTGCTCTGGTTCTCCTAAACAGGGGTCTGATTCTGTTTTGGCCATGGTCGAGATGGGTGGTGCAGAGATTTAAGGGGAGATTTAAGGCGTATTTTCCTTCCATTGACATCTTTACTCTTGTAGCCAAGTGTCAGTTCAACTATTGAGCGAGATAGAGGCTTCCAGATCCTGCACTGGGTTGTGTGTGGTCAGTTTCTTATGGGATTAGTCGAGCTACAGCTTATGGAGAGACCCTTGTTATCCCTTGTTGTCTGAGGTTGATTAGCATGCTTGCTGCCTCTTTCCCTTCCAATGGCCAGCCTTACACATACCAAATCTCTGCCATAAAGGCCAAGCTGTTGTCATACAGAGGGGTATGGCATCCCCAGATGAATGCACAAACGCTCATCCTGTACGTATTAACACTAGGAGGGTCACTTTGGAACGTACAGTGGGGAAGCGGGCCTGTAATTCAAAGAATAGAAAGCTTACATTGGAATACCTCTGCATTACTGTCACACTGTTCGGGTGTGGCTAGCTGTAGGAAGCCCTGTGAAGAGAGGTAAGGGGGTGTGGGAAGATGGAGCACTGAATGGTGAGTAAGATTTGTAAGTCCTGAGTGAACTGTACTTCTAACATGAGTCTACTGTACCTTCCAACAGTCGACTCATGACCTCTCATGTTCTCCCAAGACGGTCCCCAGGGAGACAATGGCTCAAAAATACCCATTTCTGTTGGTTCCAATGTTGGCTCAGTTATGCTGTTACATCTTCTGTAAGCCAACGGACCCTGGAAATCAAACCTGCAGCTTCTGTAGTCAAAAGGACAACGATTGAACTTGGCTAAAGAAAAAAGCTATAATGATGGTTCTGGTCAGTGTTCCTGTATGTTCTTGTTTTAATATTAATGGTTAATACTCATTCAGTAAAAATCAGTTTTATTCACCAGTGGAACATTATCCCAAACCAAGCAAACATACACACATATAGAATTAATAAAATCTGTTTTTGAGGTTAAAAAATCCTTGTGGGGAACAGACAGATCTGCACACAAGGACAAAACATTCATGTTACAGCACACGCATGCAATGTTGACGAAAGCAGAACAGTGTGTAAGGACATGTGGCATATGGCTCCCAGTTGAGACAGTATCATGCACTGGCCATCGTCTGGTACAGAATGTTCTGTGGTCAAAAATTCCTGCTGGCCAAATGTCCCACCTCCTCCCTTCACCGTCTACTCCTCCATCCAGTCAGAGAGCGTGGGAAAGAACTACTCTACACTGCTAAGTTTGTGTATAGAGGTGCAGGGGCTGCTGGTATAAATAGGGTTAAGTAATGGAAATAAAAATTTGTCTTTCCCATAATTTTACTTGCTAATCATTTTGGACTCCTATCACCAATAGAAGAAATATGAATATGAAATAGCTAAGAGTGAGCTGTTAGATGCCCAAGCTGTAGATTTGCACAGTGCCTCCATCATTCTTTGTTTATATATACTGTTATGTACTACATGTCCTGAAACACCTCTATTGTTTTACTTGCTGTATGTTGCTGTTTTACACAATCCTGCAGTAATGACTGTTTGTTCTAATGATGAAGAAATATATGGCTCTCAAATGTGGTGCTGCAGTGTGTGAGCTATTGAAAGGTCTTATTAGCTGTTACTGATAGGTTAGCCCTGACAGCCAATATAATGATCAGCAATCACTGCTGAGAAGTGAACTGAAAAATGTACTCTCTCTCTCTCACACACTCCAATCCATCTGTTCTTCAATGTGACCTTTTTCTTTTTGATGCTGTTTATTTTGATGCCTGTTCCATTTTGATAATGTTCCATTAGCAGTACATACTTATTCTTCTATGCTATTAAAATGTAATTGTATAATGCCATAATTCCCTACTATAATTAGTTTCATAATTGAATAACAATTAAGCCTGCATTCTGTTCTCCCAATTCTGCACTCCAACATGTTTGAATTTCCAGGTTTTACTCCATTTAAACACCCAGCAGAGAAATGTTCTGTGAGTTGTTCACTTGTGCACTTAGTGTTTAGTTGTTGGGAACTTCAGTTGTTGCACCTACAGAAGAATCAGATGTGAACCTTACTGCTCACTCGTACAAAGTAGACAAAGAAGAAAAACAATTGTACACACTAATGGTTATGAAGTTACTGTTTTTCTTTCAGCCAGAGTGAGTGGATATCACAAAGATGCTGGTAAACAGCCTGTTCTGCTAAAATGCTCAACACCACCTTAAAGCTGAAATTCAGAGCAGAAACAAAGCAAGCGAAGTGTATGTGAAAGAGAGTTAAAAGCTCTGTGTCAGCTTGGACATCAGAGCACTAAAAGGAGTATAGAAAACCAAGATATCTGAATACTGAATATTTTCTCCACTCCTTGTGGTGTAAATGGAAACTGTTCTAGATACACAAAATACTGTAAAACTCCCCTTATTTACCATTTCTTCTACATTTCAAAATCAATCCAAATGTACCTTTTTCTAATTGATGTCAAAAACAATGTCAGACATGTAAAGCTAAAGAGGTTTTTCTTTTTGCAAAACAAGACTCCACTAACAGCAGCTAAAAAGTTAATAATATTAATATTAATATTATTATTATTATTAATAATAATAATAATAATAATAATAAATGTCTATATTTCTACTAGCGAATACAGCATGAGAGATTAGAGACGGAAGTTCTCTGTTTGTCTCAGTGACCAACAAGTGAAATAGATGAAGGTATAGGACTGTGGCTAAATACACTGACACTTAAAGATACTTAGAAAGGCTCACTGAAGGGGACGGGATAGATTGGAAGCCATTTCTGTCTCTCTGTCCCTGTGCGTCTCTGTCTCACACACACACACACACAAACACAGGGACAGCCAATACCCAGCATTTCAATGACTAAAACCTCAGTGAGTCACCACCATGGCTGGGGGGATGTGATCTGCTAGCATGAAATGTCATGATGACCATGTGTGTGCGCGTGTATGTGATTCATATAACGTCCAATTGTGACATTCGAAGTACAACAACCATAAATCTCTCCAGAAAGCTGCGTTTTGATATTCCTCAGCATTGCTTTACAAGGATGAGAGAAAATACAAAGGATAAAAAACAAACCTTGAAAGAAACCTTGTGTTTTATTCATTTGTTTTCTGTCCTAAACACAGTAGACAATGTGCAAGGTCTTGATTTCTTTGGGAGTTGTTAGCAGCTACTGCATGCAGCGCTACTGCATGGGACCAGGTTCATTTTTATCAATACATTTGATTGGTCAGTTCATATATACTACATAGACAGTAAGTATCTATGACTTTTCTAGGGGTGTAACAATACATCGAAATATCCTGATACTGCAATGATATATGCAGAATACGCCTTCTGTTAATTATGATATTTGATGTAACTGCATTGTTTATAGTGTTTAGCCAGTACCAATCAACTACCCAGGTCCAGCATATTCATGTCAGAACCCCCAAAACTTCCGGTTCTGGTCTAAATATTAAAAAAAACTTAGTAAATAGTGCCAGAACTGATTAAAGTCGTCTTTTTCATTCATTCAAATGTAATTCTAAATATTGTGGGAATATTAAACTATTTTCAGTCTTGCTTTGTTGAATATATACTGTGAACTGTTTAGTTTTAAGTAAGGCTGCACGATTATGGCCAAAATGTTAATCACGATTATTTTGATCAATATTGACTTTGTGTGCGTGTGCCATTTCTCTCTCCCTGGCACTATATTGGCCCTGCGTCCCAATACTTTTGGGACTATATAACTTCCACGCTAGTTATATTTATTCACAGTGCCTCTCAATGGACGTATTGGGGCGGTAACGCCGTTCCACTCTAAGGCCAAACGTCGATATTTAGTCATAATTTTCATTGACAAAAGCAACACTACACACAGGCACACAAACACACGCGCACGCACACACACGCTGTCTCACGCACGCACACGCGAGCGCACACACACTCTTGCAGTCACGCACGCACGCACGCACACACACACATGGCGCTCCTTTTGGGCGGCTTACTGAAGTCCTAATCTCTCGTTTGCCCCCTAGTTATTGGCTGAGAAAGTGTTAGATCTGCTGTTCAGCAGAGCTGGCTCTTAAAATCGCCGACAATCATCTTAATTTAATCGTGGCAGCCAAAATCGTGATCGTGATTAAAATTCGCTTAATTGTGCAGCTCTAGTTTTAAGTATTAGAAAACGTTTTATAAAACTAAACAGTAATATTATTTGTAGCCAACAATTTAATACAAAAATGTTTTCAAACACATGAATGTACTGGGAAACTCACAATCTCTACAAAAAAAGAGACATATAGAAAGATAGATAGATAGATAGATAGATAGATAGATAGATAGATAGATAGATAGATAGATAGATAGATAGATAGA
>JBBPDH010202778.1:0-14765 GCA_037974565.1 Clupeocharax schoutedeni
ATCAGGTCTTGAGATGGGTCTTGAAACTCAGCACTTCTCTGAGACACTGTCCCATGATTTGATTAGGTTACACATAGCATAGGGGTTTTGTGATCAGTTAATCAATTCCCCTCAGGGAAACAGGCCTTCAACCTTAAATGGCTGATCTATCTGAGGTCACATGATCTATGCTCAAAGGGTTTATACAGGTGTCCTTTTGAAACAATGCCTTGTCATCTGACTGTACTTAGGACATCTTGAAATTGATGACTGTTCTTTAAATCTGAAAAAGCAGTTAAAGGTAGCCAGATTATTCCAAATGAAACAAAAATTAACCCCTATGACCCCAACACCCCAAGGGTCTGGAATTTTTTCAGATCTTTTAATTTTTAACTTCAACTCATTAAATGTATCAATAATATAGTCCATACATCCAATTGCAACACTTGACTTCTTCATTAGGCCAATTGAAAACCATTAAACTACATTTTTGGCCAAAAATGAAGAAATGACATAACCACTAAACCACATTTCTCAAGAGTTGAGTTTAGAATGAAAGCATTTGAACCTATATTGTCTGATTAAACAGCATAAATAACAAGGAATTAAAAATGTGGTTGCAATAGGCCAGAAGTGGCCACAAACAAGCTGAATCTGAGGGTTAGGTGCTGTTTGTAGAGCAGCTTTTCTATGTGATTCAGTTTGTTGCTAATGGGATGAAACAGGGTCACACATGCACACATACACTGCTCTCAACATCACTGTTTTAATTGCTGCTATTGTAAAATAGTGTTGTGTAGTTTAACATTTCCAAAGTTTAATCAATTATTTATTTTAAAATTTTCTCCAAACATTTTTTTTAAATCAACCGTGGTCCACAGTTTATAAAACAATAGTGACATGCCCATTTTACACAGACACACTCCCACATATTTCAACAGCAATAACCAGAAAAACAAGTGTTCGTGTTTTTCCATGGCTGCGTATATTACAGAGGGGACCACAAAATAGATTTTTTAAACGATCAATACCCTAATCATCTGATCGATTAGCTGTCTACGCACGCAATGAAGGGGAAATGATCAGACATTTTGACATTTGACCTACAGCATCTGCCCCATTATATAGGTGTATTGATTGTTTTTCTTTTAGTAAGAAAATACACAATAATTTCTGTCTGTCGCAATCATCTGTGCGTTACAGACTCACCAGAAAAGTCGAAGTACTCCTGTAATAGCTGTGTTCACTCAGGGGGCTTAGTATTAGTGGAATAAATGGGTGGGAAATTGCATTTTAGAACTAAAAGTGTGTATTTCTCATAAATGCCATGCTCATATTTACACGGCTGTGTGACATTAAGTGGACGGAGAATGGGGAGGCTGGTTTATAAGATTATTTATACAGCTCCTCATGCTCAGTTCAGGAAAGCAGGGCGCCGGGCAGTAAAAAAAACAGGGTCCACTGATCAGCCCTTAGAACTGGGTAAAGAATCGTTGACCTATAAAGAGCAGAAAGGGCAAAAATAAAAGAAATCAGTCAGCCCTATATAGCTTCACAATAATGTAAGCTGTGGAACTCTGCCATGGTACATTTCACTGAATATCTGGCCAAAAATCCATTTAGAAGTGTCTGTCATTATGACAACTTTAACACTGAAAGTGCTATGAACGTTGCCCTGTTTCTCCGTGGAAAACGACTTTGAAAAACATATTAAAGGACCTATATCATGGGGGAGGGAAACCCCTTTTAAATTAAACAGTGTAACATAGAATGTAAATACATAAGAACTTAGAGTATATAGTAAACTCCCTGGTCCATATGTTTATCTTTATCTTGATTTTGCCTAGGATATTTCTTTACAGAATTTAAGAGCTACTCAAATATTATTATACTTCAGTTATAAGAAATGGTTGGGCTCTGATGTGTGGTAACAGATAGTATAAAAACATTTATACAGCCTCTTAAACTCTAAACATGTATGAAATAGTGCGGTACAGTAAGGAGACATGAACAGATAATGGTCATATTAACAGGTCAAATCCTGAAAGCACTGTGCCGTCTGGACAATAGTAGTGGAAAAGATCTCCAGGCTCCGCCCACTAATGTGTTCTTGAGTAGCAACTGTTGCTAGGTTGGACAAATTTTACAGAATGCTGGCAAAAATTTCATTAATCGCAATGAAAGACTGTAGCATCTCAATTTATATTACACCACCTACTTGTCCAGTCATTTATTTACCTTTATATTCTGTTTGTATGAAAGATTATTGTGTTCCACTAGAAATTAAGGTTTTTAGGCATAAACTAAAAAGAGCATTCATCAGCTTTTGCTGTTTTAGCGCTGGTTGAATGTTGTTGCCCCTGCCTCTAGTTGTAGACCAACTGAAGAGCACAAACTTTGTAAAATGAACAGAATTTCATGGGAATTTTCATACACATGCCCAATATTTTAAATTCACATTTAACTAATAACACTTTATTTTGGTCAAATAGACACAAAATAGTTTTCTGAGCTTGGCCTCACAACAGTAGCTGTGCATTAGTGGGCAGTGCAGGGACAAATAAACAAACTTGACTTTTGACTTAAGTGTTCTGTGAGGGGGAAACAGCTTTCAGGCTTTTTGTGTTATCCCTGACTATTTGTGTTCCTGTTTTCATATTCTGGCATAAGGTGGGAAAGATGCTGTCTGTTTTAAAAAAACATGAAATAATTCAATAAAATGAAATAACCAATGAGTCACACTTTCTTTTGCCCAAAAGCTGTATTTAAAGAAATAATTTCTCCAGAGGTAGTCGATCAGTCAAGACACGTTTAGAGTCCAAGTTTTGCTTTTTAATTTAGAACTGGAGCTATGAGGCTAATGTTGCTAACACTGGAACTTCTTTTTACAGGGTCTGCTTTCACAAAACAGCTCAGGAGCAGCAGTGCTGCCTGTAGCAGTAATGTTTCATTCATCTTTATAACTCACAGTTCTACTGGGTCCTAAACCACATGCATACATCTGTTTCACCTTAGTGAAGAGCTGGCGTATTTTGAACAGGCTGAGAGATGTTTTGGAGATGTACTGACAGAAAAGATTTGGATGACTATTGACTGGTAGAGCTAGTAACGTTACCCTTGTGGCTCAGCTGGTGGCCTAGTGGTTAGAAGGTTGTGGGTTTGAATCCCAGGATGGTTAGTGGAACCACTGAGGTATCCTTGAGCAAAACACCATCCCAAATGCTGCTGCCTGGACACTGTTCCTGGCTGCCTGCTGCTTCACTGAATTGTGATTGGGTTAAAGCCAAGGATCTTGCTGCGGTGTGTTCATGTGTGACAAATGGTCCCTTCACTTCAGTCATACACTAAAGAAGCAACATTTGGACTCCAAGCATATCTTAGCTGATCAATTTAGAGTACATTTGGAGTCGGTGGAACATCTTTAAAGCAGATGATGATGTGTTCAGGCCCATGAACATGCAAGTGTCTGCTGGTGTCATGGATTACCTTTTGTTTTCCAAAAGATGGTCAAAGGCTGTACTTGAATTAAATTTGGTCAATAAAACGCAGTGACAGTCCTGTCCTGCACACAGTTAACCCAACATGGATGTGTTAATTGGCTAATTAGTGCAGGAAGAGGTCCTCGCCCATTTGACACATGGCTTTAGAAAATGCTTTTTACTAAAATCACAAGGACAGATTCAAAAGTCAACAAAACAAAATCACTTTTACAAATTTACATTTGCTTTTGTCTGGAGTGGAAACGTTCCCCCTTTAACATTAGACTGTCAGAACGCTAATAGGCAACCTCTTCTTTTAAGGCTGAACTCGGCCTACTGCACGGTTCATGTTTTCGTTCTAATCCAGCCAGTGACCTGTACCAGATATTCAAGGTTCCTCATGCTTGGTTCAGGCAAGCAGGGCGCTTGACAGCAAAAAAATCAGGGTCAGCTGATCATCCCTTAGAACTAGGTAAACAATCGTTGACCTATAAAGAGCAGAAAGGGCAAAAATAAAAGATATCAGCCAGCCTTATACAGCTTCACAATAATGTAAGCTGTGGAACTCTGCCATGGTACATTTCACTGAATATCTGGCCAAAAATCCATTTAGAAGTGTCTGTCATTATGACAACTTTAACACTTTCATTCAGGATATTCTATGAACGTTGCCCTGTTTCTCTGAGGAAAACGACTTTGAAAAACATATTAAAGGGCCTATATCATAGGGGGGAATCCCCTTTTAAATGAAACAATTTAACATAGAATGTAAACACCTAAGAACTTATATAGTAAACTCCCTGGTCCGTATCTTTGACTTTATCTTAATTTTGCCCAGGATATTTCTTTACAAAATGTAGGAGCTACTTAATTATTATTATACTTCAATTATAAGAAATGTTTGGCCTGAAAGGTATTATCATTTTCTTTGATCAGTAAAGCATACTCTGATCGGTGGTAACAGATAATATAAAAAAACAGATGGAGTAGACAGAGATCAGGTTAAAAACATGCTGTCCCATGGCAGATATGAATAATAATGCAGGTGATTCTACATCAGGGCTGGCAGATCTCCACAACTTTGACTTGAAAGAACAGCAACAAAGAGGGACAAGTGCAAAAAAAAATGTATCCAATCCTTTAGTGTTTCATTGTGACACTGAGATGTAATGAACTGCTTTTTCAAGAGGATGCTACACAAAAATGTACCAGAATGTCAGTTAAATTTATTTTATACTTCCAATAAAAAAAGTCCTCATTCAAGGCAAGAAGTCCAGTCCATCACACGAAAAGAGCCTCAGCACTCCAAGTTTATCGTAACCATAAAATACAGTGTTTGTGTTTGTTTTGGAGCATCATTTGACTGAGCTACGAGGTTATGGTGCATCCTTATTTATGGGTGCGTCTCTTTATATCCCAGCACAGATACATATTCACATGCTTCCTTCAAATAAAAAGACCATCAGCACCACCTTCTGTTACTGCAGTTTCCAGGCTGGAAAGCAACAAACCCTCTGGCATATGTAGTGGATACACCAGTCAAATGTTTGGGGATACCAAGCTTTTACAGATGCCTAATAGAAATGATCATATTTTCCTTGCAATAACTCAACATGTTAAAGCCCAAGCAAATCTGTGTAGAGGAAAACAACACCATGTGTGGATATCTATAAACAAAAAGTAAACAACAAATACAATAAATAAATAAATAAACTTCCCTTAGCACCTATAACTGCCACATGCTTTTTTAATAGGCATTCTTGGCAAAAGTGTATACTGTCAGAAAGGGAGTTTCTTGTTTTTTGCCTTAAGTTTAATTGTACTTTAAGTTATTGTCACAAATATGTAGTGTGATATTGATAATAATGTTATGACATACAGTTAAACTAAGTTTCACAGACATGCTTGAATTCTCAATTCCACACTTAAAAACTCCGGCGTAATTAACCACTTTATGCTTAACCACTTACTTCCTACATAAAGTGGTTAATGTGTTAATGTAGTTCAGAGTAGGCTTGGTGTGCAATGCTCCATTCAAAACAAACTTAAGAGTGAGAATGTGACTGATGTGTGTTGCAATTACAGCTGCTAAGGGAAATACCCTCTTAATTATGCTTTATTATGTTCATTTATATTAGACACAAAGTAAAAGTAAGGTGCCCCAAAACTTTTGAAAGGTTGTATATATAAAGGTATTTATTTGGGTACCGTAGAATGTGGCTGGTGTGGATGTGGTGAAGGTGTGTTACAGTCTGCAGGTAGGTATGTATCATAAGCAGGCGAGGTGAATGGGTGTGGAGGAGTAGATTGGGTATCCCAGCGGGGGGTCAGCCGCCTGCACTGTCAGATTCCTCAGCATTACGGGATGAGCCTGGATACTGTAGCGCTCTTCATCGTCGTTGGTGGCGTAGAGCAGTTCCCAGGACAAATTCGCCCACTGGCCCCGTACACACTCCTCATTCAGAGTCCCAACCTGCACCAGGTTCTCCTGAAGTGACAACACCCGGCCTGTATACGTACCCTAAACACACACACACACACAGAAACAAAGTGAGAAAGAGGAAAAAAGACAAAAGAGGCAGAAAAAAAGAAAATAAATGTGCAGTAAAAGTGATGTAACCACTGGGGAGTATCTGATTCTATCCAATCCAATCATGCCCAAATGATTCTGATCTGTTGAGACCTCAAAAAGTCTCTGAAGGTGTGCTGTGGTATCTGCAAGACTTTAGCAGCAGACTCTAAGACCTGTAAGTTATGAGGTAGGGCTGTCATTGGACTTGTCTGTCCAGCACATCCCACAGACCCTCGCTAGATTAGAACTAATCGATTAGCTTGATTAATTCTGGGGAATTTGAAGGCCAAGTCAACACCTTGAACTCTTGGTCATGTTCATGAAACCATTCGTGAACAATGTGTGCAGTGTGGCAGGACACATGATCCTGTTGAAAGAACCATCAGGGCATTCTGTTACCATGAAGGGGGAAGGGAGTGGTGGTATGTGTTAAGCATAGCCAAAAATAACTGTAATGCTACAGTGACTTTTCTGTTGAACTGGACCAGATGGGCTACCATTCTGTCATACATGAGCACCCCACAGCACAGTGTGAACACAAAATTCTTTCCTCTGCATTTAACCCATTCACCAAGTGAAGCAGCGGGCAGCCAGTAACACAGCGCCCAGGGAGGAGTGTATGGGGACTGTACCTTGCGCAAGGATACCTCTGGCGAGCCACTAGCCGTCTTGGGATACGAACCCATGACATTCTGATCAATGGGTGAAACACCCTAACCACTAGGCAACCAGCTGCCCCATAGTTAATGTTGTAAACAACAATTCGTCTTCTTGTACAGTTAAAACACAGGACATGACAATCCATTTTACAGATAAGCCTTAGATCAGCCTTAGCATTGTTCACACAAAAAGTACTGAAATGGTTCATATTAATAAGCGTGCACAAGCAATACTATGAAAGTCCCATTAAATGGGATTTGAAATCCTCAGCATGAATGACCAACAGGTTATTTCTGAACAGAAAATACACTCTTGACACTCTTCTCGTCTGTTGTAACAGCTGAAAACTCACATTGTGATCATTTTAAGCAAATCAAATGTCATGTCACAGCTGACATGACGTGCATGTGGTGTGAGGACAGGGAAAACTGGTTAAACCCGACCTTTAGCTTGAATGAAAAGATGAAATGGTGTTCATCTTTACCATTGTGAGATCCTGTCCAAGAGAGAAGAGGAAAGGTTTCTCCTGAAGAACGCCCTCATGCCAGCCGCGGTCTGTCGTCAGGCCGATAAACCAGTTGTTGTGATAATCCTGCAGTGTTGTGTCCAGTTCCCCCAGACTCTCCACTGGGCCCAGAGATGCTTGATCTACTAGTAACTTTACACTGTACCTACACGTACACACACGTAAGAACACACATACACACAAAGGTAATGGGTATCTGTTATATACTACGGGTCACAAATTTAGAACCAACACAAACTTTATGGAATGGAAAAAAATGTTTATTTTAAGCAATAATGGTCAATATGTTTTTGTTAATGCTGGGCACTTAATACTTTTTTTTTTACCACAATTAATCGATTGGATTTCTGTGATTAATCACTTAATCAACGTAAACAATACTGTAAATAAATCAAATATAAACCAAAGCTATTTGCCACTGCAGGGAATTCATGTTTTATCTGTTTTTTAATAGAAAAACAAGTTCACCTCATGAGCCCAGAACATGGGGCGTGCAACGATTATAGCAGCTGCAAAATAGGACCAACTCCATAGAAAGTCTATGTCCAAGTCCCTGTTGGTGTAATGGTCAGGCATTTCATTACTTTTGTCCATATAAGATAGACAAAAGTAATGGAATGTATGACCCCAGTGAAAACCAGCCGAGACACCCACGAGCATAAAAAGCTTTTATAAATAAAAAGGATAGTATGCAATAAAAAATTAAGTAAATAACTGCCCAACCCTAGTTTTCATAAACCCAAAACAGTTGAACAAATTGCTTTGGTTAAACTAGATGGTGATAAACCTGTTGTGTTGGTTGTGGAGGACTTAGCTTAACTGTAAAGTACACAATGGGTGTTGCTATGGTTACCTAAAAGCCCTGAGGGTGAGCTGATGCAGCTCTTTATTAGCTCTGAGCCAGTCAAGTCCATCGGGCCATGGGGCATCGCCGCAATAAACCCTGAATAGTAGGCTGGGGCTGGGCACTGCAGCATCCGCACCCAGAGCTACCAAACACGACAGCGCCACCTGGCTGTAAAGCTCCCTCAGAACCTGGTCCTCCTGCAGAGCCCTGCACACCTGTAAGACCACAGAGGGAGGGGAAAGGGGTGACAGAGCGGGAAATTGAAGTAAAAGAGAGAGACCACTGTAAAGCTGGAGAATTATGTAGAATTTGGTGCCCTTTTCCCTTTCACATCACATCACATCACTTTAAAGAATTTCTTTTTTTGTCAAGAGGATGCACACTAAGAAACTAAGCATAAAGAGGGTGTTGCATAAATGGGTTCTCATTATTGTACTATGTATATACTCTCCTACAATATCTTCTAAGGACAGCATACTATTTTATAAGTTAAACGTATTTTACTATATTTTTACATGGACTCCATACAGCTGTGTCAATAAAGACATCTTGAGTTGATTCAGAAGGAAAGAACATGAGAAAAAACACCAGTTCTGTTTCTCCTGCACACCTGTTCAGGTTCCCCTTCCCAGAAGCCCTCCATGACCAGCTGGGACAGGCAGAAGTGGAACCAGTCTTCAGATAAGCAGGGGCGGATGGCCTGGAGCCTGGAGGGGGGAAGGGGGGCATTCCTCCATGCTGTGGGCAAAGAAAGGCTCTCGGAGTAAGGGCAGGAGAAATTAAGAGGCTGAGTTGGGTCTATGGACGTGGTGGAGTTGGTGGTGGTTGTAGTAACAGTTGGGATTTGGGGGTCCCTGCCTTTGTCTACTACAGGCAGGCCGAGTCCCATGCCGAGTCCTAGGCCCAGTGGCCTCAGCGTTGGCAAAGAAGCCAGCGCCATATTCTCATATAGACTGTGTATTTCTGCAGAACCAGGCAGAGAAATGCCAGACTCTATCCCAGTGTGGCCGGCTTCTGTCCGCACCATTATCATCTTAACTGGCTTCTTTGCAGGAACAGGTCCAAAAAGATCATCCTCATCTGACCAATCGGCAAATGAGGACAAGCTGGAGCTATCCTGCCCCCTCAAGTTAGGAGAAGAGGAGGAGTCAGGGTGCCCCTGAGAGACCACTCCCATTTTTACATCACCTGGGCCGGGCTCAGGATGCTGGGAGCTTTGAGACTTACGGCCAGAAGCCTGAAAGGAGTGACCTTTTAACCTGCGGGTGCTGTAGGCCTTGTCCTGAAAGCAGTGATGCAGTAGGATCCAGACCAGAGTCTTCAGAAAGTCTGAGCGGAGGTGGCGCAGGTGGTCTGGGGAATCAATGATGCCAGTCAGGACGTTCCGGGCATCAGAGTATATACAAACGGGCAGGGCGGAGCAGGGCATGAGAGAGTTTTCCCAGTGTGGGTTCAGGAAGCGCAGGAAACGGCCGGTGCGCTCTAGCCGGTCAAACGCTCCCTCAAACACCTCGTCCACCCGCCGGGCCTCTACTGTGTGACAGGACGTCTCTTGCAGCTCCAGACCCTGAGCACAAAAAGACACATCATCACGGCTCTGTTTAACTATAGCAGCAGTAGCTGAATATTTGTAGTTCTGCATTATATATGCGAGAAGTGTTTACTAGTAATGTTGTTAAAAAAATGATTCTTAGATACTAAAATTTACTATCAAGTTCCATATAATTAGCGCTGATATCAATACTTAAATGCCAGTTTTGCATCTGCTGGTTTATGGACACTGCCTGCAGACCACAACAATTTTCAACAGGCTAATTATAATAAAACATTTAATTTATCAAAAGCTTTTCAAAATATCCAAAGACGCTGTACAATTTTGAGCAGACAAACAACACAGAGCATTTTGTTTGTCTACTCAAACCTAGCAGCACAAAATTTTACAGGGACCTTCAGCTCCGCAGAGAACCAGCACAACGGGCCCTGAGCACACTTTAAATTATTTATTAAAAAGTTCCTGTTTGTTTTTTCTCTGTAGTTACAAGTAAAATCCTTAGTATCAATATTGAGTAGTGAAACATATGCCGTATTCCTGTGCCCCATTAAGTAAACACACATTAAGAAGAGTATAGATTCATTTGAAAAACTATAGTGATAATCAAAGTGATTCGATGGTTTTAATGAAATCTAATGGTTTTTTAAAAAAATTATATAAGAAAAAAACTATAACAACACAGGTTGATCTCTAAAACTGCACTACTTACATATGGCAAGATGCATTCTTAGGACCATCTTCCGTGTTATCACATACTGGACTTAGCCTGGACCAGTCGGAACCCTTGAACTAACTATTAACTGTCTCTGCTATCAGTTTCTTCAACATTTCTTAACAGATGCCTGTGCTGACAACCATCCCGCTGAATGATTGGAGGGAGGACTATCCTCCCCAACCAGAGAATGTCTCACTGTGATTCAAACTCATGATCTCCTGCAGATAGGGCTAATGCTCAGACTGCTGTGCCACTTGAGAGCCCAATGGGTTTACAGACACAAGAGGTGGATGTTCACTAGTGAAATCGAATGTATTTCCTGATAAAGAGGAAAAGAAACTCACACTTGACTCTATCCACCCAAAATTGTAGTACCTTAATGTTAACTGTGCAGTAGCCATAACCTTTCTCCAGGACAGTGATCCAGGCCACTCTGTCTTGGAATCGGGCCAGGAAATGAGAACCAGAAGAAGAACAACCTGGGAAACACACAATTCAGTGTTTATACATTGTGTTGATCATGTTAACAAATCACAAAAACCATTGGTAAACTGATATGTATTCAACTTTCTTTGTAAAATGAAATATTCACTTTATTCTGAAGTAATCAAATCATTTTCACAAAATGTGTGTGTGTGTGTCTCTCACCCAGTACTCCATTAGCGAGTGCTTGTTTTAGTGCTGATGCTAGCCTGGCGCTGAGTTGCTGGTAGTAGACAGAATCAGGGCATGGACAGGCCATGCCAGGGGTTTCAGGCCACGACCGCTGAGGCCGGGGGAAACCGACCAAAAAGACTGGCAAAGTGAAGAGAGGGAGCAGGGGGGCAGCCAGTAAGGCAGACAGCAACACCACAGCTAGTAGCAGCGGGCACAGAGCTCCATTTAGCGCCAGAAGGGCACCAGCAGACTGGCGCCGCTGCTTTGTCTCTGTCCACGATGTGATGAGGACGGTCAAAGCAAACTTCGACTTTGCCAGAAACTGAAAGAGGCGATCAGAAACCAGAGAAACCTGAAAGAGAGAGAGAGAGAGAGAGGAAGGGAGAGAGAAAGGGAGAGAGAAAGAGAGAGTGAGTGAGTGAGTGGGGATAAACTTCTGTAGGCTGAGAAGGCAGCACATGTAAATGTTTGCGCTTTTTGTGCCTTATTTTCGCCAGGACCATATAGGCTATACATTTACAAATCTCTCTCAGTGCTTATGTACAGTATAATATTAAACTGATTTAAATGATGTAATATAAAAATATGTGACATTTATTTTTGATGCTGTATGTCCTTTAAATATCAGTTTTTAAAAAATGTCAATCACTAAAAGATATCATTGGTTAATATTGTATGAACTCACCAGTATGAGCTGTACCCCGATGCCCAGCTCGTGCCAGTGGTGTGCGCTGCCCTCTCCATCTGCCAGTCTCACTATCACCACCACCACCATCTGCAGCAGGGCATCTTCACTGCTCTGCCACACCTAATATACACAAACACACACTCAGCACCCAGGTGACAAAACAAAAATGATGTTCTGAATCTGTTGTATTTGAAAGGTGTGAATATTTATGATCTACATTTACATTTACATTTACAGCATTTATCAGACGCTTTTATCCAAAGCGACTTCCATTCCCTAATTACAGGGGACAGTCTCCCTGGAGCAACTTGGGGTTAAGGGTCTTGCTCAGGAACCCATGGGTGGTGTGCTGGGGGTAGGATTCGAACCCATGACCTCTTGGTCTAGAGGCAAGTATCTTACACTGCGCCACCACCACCCCACAGAAAATGTTCACAGAAAATCCACAGGCAAATGCATGAGGCAGAAAAGTCACTCATTTGTAAGGAGGGCCTTTTGTTTGGTTTAAGGCCATAGCCATGGAGTAAACTTCGGAGGGAATCCTTCAGTGGTGTGTACACAAACGTCTGTTTTGACTGGAGGGATGTAGATTTTTTTGGTTTTGTTTCTAAACAGGGTGTTTTGTCGAACAGAGTGCTGGGTGTGGTAGGGGTGAAATTATTTCTGCTTGCGGTGCATGGCTTCTAGCCATAAGACGGTGCGTGGTTGTTTGTCTTAATAAACCAAGACAATATTTACAATAAAATAAAGTGTACCGTACCACTCTGAAGGCTCGTGTGAAGCCAATAGCAAGCGAGGCAGTGTGCAGATTCTGCAAGGAGGCATCCATGGCCAGAAATGCAATCATGGCTAATGGACAGACTGGAAAAAAAAAAGAAAAACAAATGAAAATGACGTTCCTATATGTGCTATATATATAGACTAAATCCTGGTCCTGGATATTCTGGCGTTTTCCCTGTTCTAACAGCACTGATTTAAAACTTCCTCAGCTGAAATGGGTGGGGTTAGAGAAAGAGAACGCTATATGGTGTGGAACATCAGTTCTACAGAACCAGGACTGTCCTTAGTAATGCCTGTATAACAATAATAAGTTAAAGTCAATCACTGACAGTGATATCTATTTAAAAAATCTACAAAAAGCATGTTCTGTTATGGTCATGTGATCCATTTGGTCATTCTGATAGACTGTAATGCACACCTTAAACTGCTTAATTCTAAAGGTGCTCTATATTGCTTAATAATTTTCATAATATCCATTATTATTAAATTATTAGGGCATTCTGACAGTAAGACACTAATGTTAACATAGGGGCTATCTTTCTTCTATCATTTTATTTAAAATCGCTAAATAATGATCCACGGATACAAAGCTGTGTCAGAATCTCCTCACCCAGATTGAGAAGTGCTCTCCGGACCACTCCAGCAGCCCGCAGGCCCCGACTGCGCCTCCTGAAGGTCTGGACACTGCTGACCTGCCGAGGGTACAGGGGGTTCAAAAACAAACCCCAAAAAACACACGCACCCTGGATCTCTCTCAGCATGCGAGTGACCAACAGCAGAGCGAGGAGGAGCCACCCGACCACAGCCTGAGGGCCTGGAGCTAAAGCTGACACTCCCCAGGTCTCCACCGATCCAGGCACAAGGCTGAGGTTACCTGGTGCTGTTAAAAGGGATCAAACAGCAGAATTTTTGTAACTAAAACAAGTAGAAATGAATTACATCAAAGCTGGGAAACTGTGATTATCATCATTCTGTCGCTCAGTTACCTGCACTGGGGGAAAGCTGATGAAGCAGCCCAGCTTCAGTCATAGCTCCAGCCAGGAGGAGCACAGATAGAGGTAGGCCGAACCAGCCCAGGCCAAGAGATGGGAGGTTATGGTTTCTGCCCCGAAAAAGCACTATGGCCTGGGTGAGGTCCTGACTGAGGAGGTAACCCATGGCAATGGTGAAAAGGACAACGCCAAGGGAGCAGGGGATGAAGAATGTAGAGATGGCTACACACGCAGATGACAGAAACATCACCACCAGCCTGAAGCAGAATAAATACACAAACAAAGTGATATTAAACCATTAAACAAACACTCATAAAAATACCAAACCATTTATAATATATGTAAAACATCTACAAGAGGTCATAAGGGAGCTGGGAGAACAGCTATTTTCCAAATATGATTACACTGCAACACATATTCTAATGTATTTCAAAAACTTACACAAATACATCAATACAGGCCATGAATATGCCTGAAAATGGCCATAATATCTACTGTAATTACTTTTCAAAAATCCTTATATAACAAACATGACAAAAAACTGTAATTGTAATTTTGTAACTGTAATTTTCAGTTTCTAGTGAAATCCAGTTTGTGTACCTGTGGTTGGTGGCCATCGGTGATCCTCCGAGTCCATGAACGAGACTTTGCTCCATGGCCCACAGCAGCAGGGCATCCAGAGGAGAGAGCATGCCCAGAGCCCATAGCACCGGCAGGGCCACAAACAACACGTGCAGGACCTGGCTGGCCATCTGGAGCTCAGGAACACCCACTTCCACACATCTAAACAGAGGAGAGAGGTGCAGAGAGGAGGAGAGGTACAGGACCGTGAACAGGCTTCTTCTTTATACCTCTTTTTTAGAACCTTTTCTGCAGGAATCCTGATTCAAGGCTAACGTATATACCTGTGTCTGTGTAGCTGTGCCAGTAAGCAAAATCTATGTATAAATATGTGTTATTATTGGCCAACTATCATATTACCTTATTATTACCAGCTGTTATTTGTCAGCCAATATATTGTTGCCATTAGAAAAAAAAGGCAAAAGCAAAAAAACTTAAGTTTCCATTTACGTCATTTTGAACCACTTCCACTGAATCGTTCATCATGGAAGTAAAAGTTTTGTTCAAACTGCAACATGTCACTTTAACACATTCTCATTAATATGACCAATAATATTAATTGATATTCACAGCCGGTGGTTTTATCATTTTCCCCCAAAGTATTATCAAATAAATAACTATTAAGATGTCAAGTGAAAGTGACCATTTGTCATACGTGAACACACCACTGCACACAGTGTGAACAGCACGAAATTCA
>JBBPDH010202813.1:0-14758 GCA_037974565.1 Clupeocharax schoutedeni
TTCATTACATCTACACTTTCCTTCAGTGTTTCCTAGTCCTGGAGCTCCCTGCCCCCAATCTTAGTATTTTCCTGCTGGATTTGATGTATTAGAGCAGGAAAAAGAGCAAGGTGCGGCTACTCCAAGGAGAAGACTAGGAATCTGGGATGAGGGACCACCTTAAGATGAATTCATGTTTAGGTTTAGCGTATTGGAAGACCAAGCTGTTCTGGTACCCCTTTCCCACCAAGGCAGGTGAACAATAGATTTGACTGGATTAGGAAACTAGAGTGTAGCTAATGTATTTCGTCCAGCAAGTAGTGATCATGGCAAATATAACAGAGCTTTTTTTAAATTCTCGGGGACAGCATTATTAACCACCACTGGGGTTGAAAAAGCTACAGCAAAGATCTTATACAGAAGACCTCAAACCTACAGCATTCACTGTTCTGGATCCTGCACAGAGGTTTTGATGTTCTTGATTCGTACTGCAGCAGCCAGTGAATCCACAAATTAATCAGCCATAGATAGTTTATCATGAGTGTGCTTAGATTAATCATTATTGTTGGTCCAATTTCAGCAGATCTTATATACATTTTGTAAATGCTGTTGTTTTAGAATTTAATTGAGGGCTATAAATGTGTTGCTGTGCATTTTGATAGCCTTACTAAAGTTCAATGTCAGCAATATGAATGCAGTATCAGTGCAAATGACTGTTTGTAATGCTAATGCTAGTAATTGCTAATTTGGGTAATATTAATGCTAGTACTGCTAAGTTTAGTGATATTAACAATAGTAAATGTAAGCATTAGCCATATTGCTATAGTAAATGTTAAGATTTGCAATAAAAGCCAGAGTAAACATTACAGTTAGCAATATTAACATGAATGTTTAACATAAGCAGTGTCAACACAAGTAAAGGTTAATGTTTGCAATATTTATGCTAGCAGTTATTAAGATTTATGTTGGTGATAACATTAGTAGATATTGTCATTAAATTTGTCACAACCTGCCATGCCATTTTCAGTGTTTGTTTTCCTTTCTAGGTAAACATTAACATCAGTAAGCCCTGATATTAGTGACATTTACACTTAAATGCATGTAAATGTTAATGTGTATACATATAAAAAGTAAACTTTAGTAAACATTAACATTAGTAAACACTAGCATTAATGATGTTAATGTTATTAAATACAGATTTCTGGGATGGTTATGTCAGTAGATATTAACATATGTACATTTTAGTGTATCTAAACTTTAACATTAGTACACTTTAATGTCAGTTAATGTAACCATAGTAAACTTTACCGCTAGAACCTTAGTCAGTGATGTTAACAGTAAATTATAATATTAGTGAAATGTCAGTGATGTTAACTTAAGTAAACATTAATGTTAGTAAACACTGATGTCAGTGATGTTAATTTTAGTAAAGTATGAGGTTAGTAAACACTGTTCACAGTGATAATAACGTTAACAAACTTGGAAAAAAGTGATGTTAATGATGTTAACATCAGCAAGCATTAACATCAGTAAACTATAATTGTTACTACTCAAACATTGACCTTATGCAACATAGTCATGTCTGTACACTGGACAGTGTATAAAACGCTGACTTTAGAAAAATGAAAAGTTAATTCACATAACATGATCAAAAGACTATTATATATGATTGATAATGTCTCCCAACGTGCACAACACATACAACCAAATTGTAGTGAATATCAGACGATGAGAATTGGCTAACTTGTACTGAAACATTTGCCATCAACATGCAGCTCTTTCTTAAAGGAAAGCCTGTAAGTTGGATCTTGTAAAGGTTGCTTCTCTCTTCCATCATCAATGAATAAAAGTAAATATTTTAATAACAATGTAAAAATGTGCAAACTCCTTACATTTTTATTGATAAGAACTGCCACTTCAACTACGAAAGCTTCTGAAGTAAAGGTTTGCTGGGAAATTTCCCTCATTTTAAATGCCTGAAAAGCCACAAAGCCACACAAACACAGTGGTGCACCGCAGGGAAAGTTGGGTATAAATTAAGTTTTTGACATTTTTTATTTATTTTCAGAGATTCTCAAAAGTAAAATAAAGAAAAGTCATGCGAACACATGAGGCATCTCATCAAAGTAGGAGAGAGGGTCACCTCAAGTTCTTTTATCTTCTGCAAGCGAGACGTACATGAGATCAGAGAAAATACACTTGGAAATGCATATATATATATTTATGATAAAAAAAAAACTCAAAAAAAAAATTGTTGCACACTAACAGGTTGTCTGATGTATCACAGCGCCTGTAGCTGCCAATCTCTTTGCAGAGGATTGGATTTGCATAGACTTTAATGTGTTAATGACAGAAGTGACCAGGTTAGAGGCAGTTCATCTCAAGTTTACGCTTAAGCACGTGGGTTTAGCTTCATGTCCAATGGTTTGGATAAAAACACTACAGCAGATTTATTGCTCTGGTGTCATTTCTGTCGCATAAATACTCATCCAGTTGATTGTCGTCTTACAGTGAATTTGTACAGAATTCCTTCGTCACCTCAGCTTTATAACACACATCACTATAACACTGGCAGTTATAGATTATAGATTATAATTTTTTTATCATAATTTAAAACTCCCCTCCCTGCCACTCAGTGGCAGAGCAGAACACGTGGGAAAAATAAAATAAGATAAAATACAAAGACATTTACAGTGGCTATAGAAAGGGTTGCAAACAGTTGGGCTACAAAACACAGCACTACTGGACAGGAACACTTCACATATATAATATATTACACTAATTACATAAACAACAGAGATGTACAGTCAAAAGAACCTCAGCGGCTCGATGGTGTGAGGGAAAAAAGCTTAACAAATACATTTTAAAGTTCTCCCAGTTCTTCCCACTTACCCCAGAGGTGGTCAGTCAGCCAAGATACATTTCTCTAGTTTTAGCACAAGAGCTAAGAGGCTAATGTGAGGACAGCTTATTCTCGACCAATTAGCAAATTAATTGCATGTCTAAACAATCAGAAATCTCTAATACGCTTCCTTATGTGGTTTCTGATATTGTACAATTCATTGTTATCTAAAAACATGGACTAAAGTATGTTACCATAGCTAAACACAGCAGCAGCCAGACTGAAGCCTTAATTTAATTTGTTTTTTTAAAAATCCAACCAAACTTTCCTAAAACATGCTCCACATGATTTGTATTGACCATGCCATAATAAAATATTCAGATGATGCTAATCTATGTTTATGATAGTTAAAGTCAGATTACTTATGTTTAAAGTGTAAACACTAGATCTTCCCTTAAAGTGTTTAACCTGGAGTGGTTTGATTGATCTGACAAAGAATGGTGGAGAATGCGGGCAGAGGCAGGGTTCTGGCACAGTGTCTGGGTCTTCCTGGCCTTTTCTAGGACTGTTTAAGATTATCCTCCAGTTAAAAAGTAAAAAGGGCAGGAAAGCGCCCTACCCTGGTGCATAGATATTTCTACAGTCACAATTTAGCCATTTGACTGTTTTCAGAAGGTCCAGTAAAACAAAATGGTCGAGATTTCTCAAAGATTCTGCAGCCCACAAATAATGACCTGTTTGAAAATGATGCTGGTTTTCCACAATTTTCCACCATTCTCCAAATGTAGTCAATCAACCAAAACAGGTCTGGAGTCTAAAATTTGCTTTATTTCAACTGAAGCCACAAGATTGAGAAATAAACTAACTACTAACTATGTCCAGCTGTTGAGTAATCTCTAATAGACTTGCTTATGTGGTGTCTGACGCTATATGGCTCACTGTTATATATAAATATGGATTAAAGCTACGTTAGAGGTGAGGACTGCCACTCTTTTTAGCTACTTTTGTAGCTGTCGACCACATTTGGGGCACAGATAAAACTGTACATTTGGTTTTTCTCTGACTTATTCCCTTTAGAATCAAAGGACGGACTGAGGCACGAGGCAAAACCTCTTCCACACCGAGCTCACAGTGAATAAATAACACCTTCACCACTCACTATTCACACTTTTATACAGGATTACAAGTCAATGTCAGTATTCTTAAACATTCTCAGCACACTAGAATAACTTGTCTCAGCCGCCTAAATCTCCATTTAGCTTTACCCGAAGTTTTGCACACACACCTAGAACAGATCTTTGTTAAGCGGACGGCCACTCTAAGCCCAGAACAAGCACAGACTACTTTCAGAAAAATATGGCTGAGGCAGGAAAGCATAGTATTTCAAACAGTATCATCTAAGCTTTTAAGATTGTCCTTTTTTAGTTTCCACACATGGGAAGATGTGAATATGGAAATGTTTAGTGAAGTTTGAAATTTGATGTTTGTTGTCAAGTTTATAAACAAAGCATAACAATTCTCTACCTAGCACTAGGTAAAATCAGCTCATGTTTCAACATGCAATGCCTCTGGTGACCATATATCACTATATCACTGATAATATTTCAGCACTAAAGTGCTCACCTTAATGTTAATGTGCAACTTTTGCCGTATCTTGACATTTTTCTCCACGTTTTGCTCATAGTGTCCTATTCAATCTATTCAAAGGGTCTTAATACCCCTTTAGTCCATGTGCATGGTGACCTTAGGCTCATGTGCAGCTGCTCCAGAGTCAGTTATTTTCTATGGAGATACAAGCTATGTGTTAACACTTGTGCCAAGAATGGGAGCACCTTACAGCTTTGGGATCCGGTATTTTTTTATGATTCATTATTTCACTGGGCTTTTAACCTGGACTGCTCTATAAAACTGTGTTCCTGGCCATTAGGATGCTTTTACATTTTTAGATCCATATAGTAATATAATACTCTTGCTGCACCTTAACATGGCGAGTCAAAGTTTCGGTTTATAAGGGGTAGGGGCTATGCAAATTTCTTATTCTAGATATATAGGAAGGATAGGCACTGAGCATGATAACATTAAAAAACCTGCAAAAATATGGCAGCAACATCATTTCACTCACACAAACACTAAAGTCTAAAGTGTCCTAAAGAGTCCGCCTCTACTTCACTCTTCTTTAAAAGGGGTGGATGGAACCAGCCGGCAGTTTAGTTTGTTTTTACATGGGAGGGAAGAAGAGTTCTCAGTCAGTGGAACCGAGTGATTACAGTTAAGACATATTGCACATGAAGCCTTAGTGGGAGCCCGAAAAGCTTTTTAGAAATACACTCACACACGCACAAAACGTCTGTTTCTGAACTGTAGAAAAAAAAGTGTAGTTCCTTTTGTTTTTTGAGGAGGAAACTGTGGTTGGAGAGAGCATTTCTGATGGGCAATCACGCTGAAAGGTCAGAAATCACCAGTTTGTCCATTTTATTTCCGATTTCCAAAGGGACCGAAAGCTCCTCAGAGTCATAATCATCCTCAAAAGACCTGCAACAGAAAACACTGCGCTTCAGAACTAAGACACTTCTCAGTTTTCATTTCATTGTTATTTGCATTTTCATACTGTTTTATTATATAACCTCTTGATTCCTTTCCTTCTCTAAAAAAAGGCTTATTAATGTGATTGGATCAACAATCACACTATTGTTCTTCAGAGTCTGTGACAGCTCAGAAAATGGGACCTGGAAAACCCCAACTGCAAAAATCGCACAGATCGCAGTGCACTTGTATGAAAGAATTTGATCGGTTGATCAGTATAGATCATTTCTCTGTAGTCAAGTCGCCTCTGTGATAAATATGCGGGGAGAGAGAACGGTTGAGTCCCCTTTAAAAATGGTCTGTAATGACATGGAAAAGAAGACTGGTAAGGGACAAAAAGCGAAACAGGAAGAAAAAACATGGAGGAAAAACACAGCAGACTCTAAAGCTCAGACTAGTTATAAAATACAAGTGCAACATGCCGAGGTCTAAGGCACGTGTCAAGTTACAAATTACTCACATGACATTGGAGAAGAAGCAGGTCAAAAAAACATATACATTTACATTTATGACATTTAGCAGATGCTTTTATTCAAAGTGACTTCCATTCCCTACCTACAGGGGGCGGTCACCCTGGAGCAACTTAAGGTTAAGGGTCTTGCTCAGGGACCCACTGGTGGTGATGAAGGCAGAATTTGAACCCATGACCTCATGGTCCGGAGGCAAGTATCCTACCCACTGAGCTACCTCCACCCATACAGGTGTAATAATAATAATAATAATAATAATAATAATAATAATAATAATAATAATAATAATAATAATAATAATAATAATAATACAACTTGAGAAGAACAAAAGTGTGATTGTTCAGCACTCATGCTTATTGAAACTGCTTCAGTTTACACAGTGACCTAGGAGTCCTGAATGCTCATGAATATTTTTTCTTCCTTGTGCTTTTCATTACTTTCCTTTGGTTTCTTCTGAAACCATGTATAGTTTATTTCTATACGGTTTTATTTCTATAAGGTTCAAACAAAAACATTGCAGATTTTAATGGTCTTGGAGCTTTTGGACTTGTTGGAACAGTTTCTAAAACTGTTACTAATATTTTGGGGCTTCAGGATCTATCTTCTATCTTCATCTTAATCTGAAGAGCAAGTGTTTCCCTTTTCTAAAGTGCTGTCAATACCTCTTATTGAAACTCTTTCGACTCCAGCAACATAAGTTTGAGTGCTGATGAGTGACATTTGTCTCTATTCTCCCATTAAATTAAGCAGCTGCTTCTTCAGTTAGGCAATGATCTATACAGCTTTCTGTTTGATACGGCCATTTGTTTTGAGAACATCGTCATTTGTGTCGAAAACATTCTGAAAAGCTCAGTATCCCCAGAAAATATTCTCCAGACAATACTGACCCTTCCTGTAGCTGCTCACTGGCTGTTTCTTCAGCCACCAGGATCTCATACTCTTCTGCTGCATATTTATCCCAGTCTGAGGGCTCAGGACCATCTCCATCCAAATCCTGTAACACACATAATTACTGATGGCCTGATTTTCAGCGGTATCCTCTAAGATCTGATGTTATAAAGGTAGAAATAGTTCAAACACACATACATAACACAATGTTTTTTTTCCATACATACAAAGTAACATTATAATGATCATAAAAGCACACAAGTGGCTAGGGAAGGTGAGTGTGTCTTACCTTTTGCACTGCAAATGGATCTCTTTGCTCATGGTCCAGGTACTTCTCCAGGTTGAAGAAAGTGTCAAAGAATATGTGAGCCATCCTGCAGCGCTTCAGGTCTCGCAGCGTGATCTTACCTGCAGAGAAATACAAAGGATGGTCTTAAGATCTAGAATGGACTGAAACCTGCTTACCCTGTGGTTCTACAGTCAAGTGACATTTCTAAAATTGACTCAAACCTGTCTACAACTGGGCTCTACAGTAAGTGATGTATCTAGAACTGACTGAAAGCTGCTTACAGTTTGGCTCTACAGTCAGTACTGATTGAGCAGAATGCTCCACTGCTGCCGTGCTGAACTGAAGTGTATTCTATGGGAAAATTGTAAGGGGCCAGTTGTCAGAACCAGCTGTCACCCCCACTCCAGCCACTAGAGGGAGACCCAAGACCACTGCTTCTACCCCAGCTAGGAGGACGCCCCCTAGCGATTATTACCACCATCTGTATCTCATAATCATTAATCTCAGCTGAAGTAGCATTGTGGGTTTCGCTCTTGAGTTTTGCTGCTTGCACACACTTAGCAGGAACAGGATATGGGGGTCCCTGTGCCGTGAGCGCACTAGAAGGCTAGTGAATTAGTCAACATGGCAGCCAACCGCAAGCACAGGTTGGGGCATTTGTTCTGCCTAAACTAGCAAGTCTGGCCCTCTGCAAAAGAACAGCACCTTCGGGTAGCCTCCCAAAAGCGGGCCCCCCCACTATGTGGGGCTGTTCAAGGTTATATGAAGGATCAACCCGGTAACAAACCAGCTCTTCCTGTCTCTCAGCCTGCACAATTATCCCATCTTCCATGTGTTTCACCTTAAGCCGGTATTTTGCAGCTCCTGGTACCACGCCTGTCAAGTATTAGTAACTCAGTCACTCACTGTTAATAACTTAATAACTTAATAATCTTTCCAGGTGAATAGTTGTCATAAAAACAATATTATTTAGCTGCTATACTACTCAGGTGGTTGAGGAAGGCTTGATTGAAACTGATTGACAGATTGTCTGACCTTGGCACTCTGGTTTGACGAGGTCCAGCATTTGGCAGAGCAGGTCCTGGAAAGGTAGTGGCTCGATTCCCATTCCCTCCATCCGCTCGCACTGCTCCTCATAGAAAAACTCCAGCTCGTACATGGAGAGAACTCCATCACCATCCATATCCATACAGCGAAACCAATATTCCACACTGCACAAATACACACACAACAGATATTTAACATTTAAAATAAGCATTTTTATTCAGTCAAGCCTTGTTCTGTCCGTTGCCTACATTTTAACTGTTGACTTGGGTGTGTTGAGTTGATATAGTTTATTATGTCAGTCTGTCTGTGCGTAAAGTGTACAGTTTTACTTGAATAGTTTTGTTGCTTATATTATCAGGGATTACAGTTGAAAATCACAACTAAGTGATTCAGCAATCTAATTGTTGGCCTGATCATTGGAAAATGACTGGCAGTCTTTCCTAGCCAGTGCTCTGGGTGGGTAGGATGGTCCTCCCTCTCCCCCATCACTCCCTATCACTGTCCTCTCTCTCTCTGTGGGTGGGTAGGGTGGTCCTCCCTCTCCCCCATCCCTCCCTATCACTGTCCTCTCTCTCTCTGGGTCGGTAGGGTGGTCCTCCCTCTCCCCATCACTCAGTATAACTGTCCTCTCTCTCTTTCTCTGTGGGAGGGTGAGTTAGGTCGCCCTTCAAGGAAAGAAAAGACATCTGAATCTCACAGGGACATTACCTTGTGGGGTTCTTCTTGTCTTCTTCTGAGATGAGAAACCACACAAACTCTGCGTAGCTCATTCTGCCTTCTCTCTGTACCGAGTTTCCCCTGAAACTCAAGAAAAGAACAAAGTACACAACTATGAGTCAATACATAGAAACTACGGTCTACAGTCAAAGATGTATCTAGAACGGACTCAAACCTGTTTAGACTCTGGCTCTATGGCCAATGATATATCTAGAACTGAATATACTGAAAACATCTAATCGTTGGCAATCAGCTGACCATAATCAGCAATAAACTACTACAAACAGAATCATAATCGTAACCATTATGTAATAATATAAACAGAATTGAAACATAAACCTCAGAACTATAAACAGGAGTATTTATAAACACACACATATACTGTATATATATGTGTGAGTGTGTATGAGCATCACCGATTCACACCCATTCATATCCTTTCTAAAGGCCTACCGGGTCACAGCTCCGGAGAAGAGCCTCTCGATGATTCTGCTGGACGAGGCTGCAGGGAGAGAAAAACATGCCCCATCAGAAATTAGCTCAGAAAAACCTGATTCTGAGCCTTTTCTTGTGAGCACACTTGTCCGCTCACCGTGGTCGTTGTACCTAGCCAGATCCTTGGGGTCAATGAAGAGGTCATGGTCGGTGTCTAGCTCCCAGAACTTACAGTAGATAACGTAAAAGTGCTCATAGGAGAAGTAGTCTGTGATCTGATTGATGTCATCCTCCTCTTCCAGCAGGGCAAGAGTCTGGCAGGAAAGGAAGGTCAATATAAACTGAGATTCGCCACCTGATCAGAGGTCAGTGTACAGAAGTGTTAGTTTGGCTTTGTAATCCCACTATCTGTCGTTTAATTAGGACTGGCAAAAGGTTAAAAGGCTTAATTTTTTTGTGTAATCAAAATTAAATACTAAATAATTGATGTAAAAGGCAGAATAATTAGTAGACGTTGCTGAACAATTCATAGTAAACACTGTATAATTGTATTAAATACAGAGAAATTAATATTCCACAGCACTCGTAGCAGTTACTGAATAATTAGGAGTAGGCACAGATTATTTCATAATAGATACTGAATACATAAAAATAGTTACTGAATGATTCATAAATACTGAATAAAACATAGTAGAAATTCATAAAAGTAACTGAATAATTCATGGTAGTTCCTGAATACTTAATAATAGGAACCGATACTGAATCATTCAAAGCAGCTAGCATTCCCTACAGATGCTGAATAATCCACAGTAGGTGAGAAATAGTTAATGGTTGATACTGTGGTTAATGCATGGTGTACCTGCAGAAAGTTGCTTCTCCTGAGCTCAGTCATGGTGATCCTGCCTGTCCAGGAGCGATTGACTGTGTAGAATATCCGCTGGATCACCTGAAGGAGAGGAGACAGAAGGTGTTTCAATTGTGGGCGAACATTCTGAGACAAATCCAGGAGAAAAGGCCTCTCCTCTGCTTACACTCAATCCTTCAGTGTAAACGAAGCAACATCAGTCGCCTAAGTACCGCTATCCTATCAGATCTGTCACTTAATTGTGGTTAATTGTATAATTTTGATGATCTAATCCTTTTTAACAAGGTTTAAAATGCAGTGTGTTTTGTTGTAGCTTGACAGTGATAAATTCACTACATTGGTGGCAACTGGAAAAAACTTGTATCCACAGAAGTTGCTTTTGAAATGCCATATTTGAATGAGATGGCTACAGTTGGATATCAGGACAACATACACAACACAAGCATTAAATGCATTCGTTTTTTATAAAGTTGCATTTTGTTAATTTAATTTGATATATATGCATAAAGTGATATACTTGCATAAAGTTTTTAAGATATATATATATATATAATGCATTAATGTGACAAAAACATATTTATTATATAAGTTCACTAATAATATGTCATATTACCATACATTGTTTGATTTAATTTATCAAAGGGTTACACAGATGTACACTGTCTCTCTATAAGTGGGATTAAAGGACAAGATATTAGCAGGACGATGAAGGTGTCTCTGTAAAGCTATGTACATCTCCAGTCAAAGTGGAGCTGTATGTGCGTGTGTGTGGCTGAATTAGCTTTCCAGTGACAATAGCAGGGTGCTCCGGTTTCAGGACTGTGGAACATTTCCTGGTAGGTTTGAGCTCCGGGGAGCAACCGGACAGCTGGAGGAACAGGAAGTGACTAAATAAGGGCGTGCATGTGGGGCTGAGGGGCGTTGACCTGCTGTTTCAATCTTTCCGTGATGTCAGGATTCACTAACGCTGCAAACCCCCATAACACCCCAACACACACACACACACACACACACACACACACACACGCTTCAGCTGTCCACAGACAGATGGACGTGGAATGTCCTACTGTACAGGGGACTGTCTAGCTCTCTCTTTCCAGGCTCCACCCTCTAACATGTTCTACCGTAAACACTATTGTGAGGTTAATCTATACAGTATGAAGCTACAAATCCCATTCAGCCTCAGCTAATCAGTAAGGAAACAACAAACAGTGTGAAAGAACATGATGAATAACAAATAAAAATAATAAAATAGGTAATGCCATTTGAACATAGTTTCTTATTGAGTTAAGTGGGATTTTTACCAGCATTCTGGAAAGACCAACCTCACAACAACAGTCATGGAGGAACACATCTGTGGGCAGAGCCTGGGGATCTGAATTCAAGTAACCAAATTTGGATCATCACAAGCATTTTACAAATTGTATGTATAGATTCACATTTGTAGATTATATAGCAGGTATATATGAATATATGAATAATATATAGCAGGTACTGACTAATCCATAGCAGACATTACATGATTCATAATGGTTGCTGAATTATTCATAAAAGCCTCAGAATAATAAATTGTAAGATTAATAATAAACCTGCAGCTTGAGGGTGAAAAGGTGACCTCATGACATCTACAAGTATACAGTGAGGATGGGTCAATGCACAGAATGGATGACCATTAACTGTGCAGAGGCTGTAAAATGGCTGCTGCTATAATCCTGAGAGATGTTGCCACAGTGCCATCATAGCCTTAATAAAGACACGTACGGTGGTGATGTAGCGGGAATGGAATTCTGGAGCGTCCTTTAAAAACGTCAGCCCTGGGTGAGTGTCCACGATGTCCTAAAAAGACAAACACCACAGTCAGATACCACTGAATGTCAGGTGTACTTTCTCTATTACTGTATTAAAGTCATATCTTCTCCAGTACCTTCCACCAAATGTAGAAACGTTTAGTGACTAAAGTATCGCTATTTTAGCTTTAGCACTAATGTAGCTACTAATGGAAGCTTATACCCCACCAGTTAGCATCGTGCTTATTTAGCATGCCTAAATCATCACACATCAACAGATTTGCTTATCTGGCCTCTAGTGTGTTTAACCATGTTAACATACTTAAGTTCCATGTTTATGGATAACAGTGTGTCATATAGTGTCAGAAACCACAGCAGCCACGCAGCAGAATTTTGGAAAAACTATTCATTCCAGGCATAATTTTTCTAAAACACCGCTCCTTTAATGTTGGTAATTAATATGGATTCATTAAGTTATGTTTTAATTAGAAACAGCACTTATAGTCAATTATAGTTATGCTTATGATTACACAGGTCAATAAAAAAATGCATTCAGCAGAAACCACAACACAATTTACTAAACCAGATTTTCATGCTGATTTTTTTAAAATTATGAGTAATATTAGATCTGCAATAGACTTGCATGCGGTTTTTATTAAACCACAATAATAATGATTTTTATTTATATAGCGTCTTTCCCGAGCTCAAGGACGCTTTACAATGGGTATGGTAGCAAGAGAGATGGACAGAACGACAAATATACAAGAAAAGCGAGTACAACAAACAGTAATGGGCAATAAAAAAAAAAAAAATAAAAAAAAAAAAACAGGCACCACAGGCACCAATCAAGTAACTATTTCAGTATTTTCAGTGTGGAGTCAGACAGGCCACACTGTGGCACAGAGATAATGATCAGTGTCAGTCAGACACCACTGTTTCTTCACAAACACTCAGCATATGATTATTATATCATCATTATACCAACTATCATGCAGCATAGAACTGGCTTCATCACAAAAACTGTACGTGTGGGAAAAACTAAACATAGAACTGAAATCAGCATGAAAAACACTAGCATGACCTGTTTGACCATTTACTCAACAGTAGGCCATTGTCTGCATGGCGTAGGTCACATAAGTGACACCATGTTTTTATTGAAGTTGTGATCTGCAAAACGAAGAAACCCTCAGATTCTAAAGTATTTCTGTGTCTGTGCTTGAGTGTCCACTCTTTCACTAAAGACTTGACCATTCTCGGGTCAAGTTTCAGTCTTGCTGTCATTAAAGCAGATATGAACACTAATAAAAATATACTAATGAAAATATTTCAGCCACTCAAAACTGTCTTATTGTTAGATAATATTTTTTGTTGCTGTTTTTCACAAAAATTTAGCCCCTCAACATTAAAAAAACATTAGGAACTGGGTGGAAAAGTAACATTACACCTGCC
This sequence comes from Clupeocharax schoutedeni, assembly GCA_037974565.1. Taxonomy (NCBI): domain Eukaryota; kingdom Metazoa; phylum Chordata; class Actinopteri; order Characiformes; family Alestidae; genus Clupeocharax; species Clupeocharax schoutedeni. The sequence continues at coordinate 13,352 of JBBPDH010202813.1, forward strand.
TGCACTGTGAGTTACCAGATGCTGATATATTCTGTTATATTCTGGTAACATTTTTGGCAACACTTTACTGAAGACCAGCATTGATTTGTTCACCCATCCGGTCGGTCAGTCAATGAACTGGCTGGTTAGTTTTTCGTTCAGTCAGTCAGTCAGTCAGTCAGTCAGTCAGTCAAGCAGTCAGTCAGTCAGCTGGCTGTTCACTCTGTCATTCGGTCAATCAACTAGCAGGTCGGCCAGTCGTTCAGTCAGTCAGCTAGCCAGTCGGTCAGTTGCTTGGTCAGTTAGTCGACCAGTCGGTCAGTTGCTTGGTCAGTTGGTCAGTTGGTTGGTCAGTCTGTGAGTCAATACAAGATAGTGACTCTTATAGACAAAAGTAAAGCTTTACAAGAATGGGAAGCACACAAAATGCACTGCGGTGGAGCTGACCTGTAACAAAGGGATGAAGTCTTCCTGTTCCAGGTAACTACAGCCCGGCTTGGCCAGCAAGTAAACAAACTTAGATGCGTCATCATAGCAGCTGTGTAACAACCTGTGGAGACAGCAGATACAGGCTTTTACTACTTGTCCAAATTATAAGAGTTTAGATCAGGGGTGCCTGTGTCCAACCTTAAACAGGCACATTAACATGGAAAGTAAAAGGCAAGTTGAATAAGGTGTTTTTCAGCAGGGACATCACCAAGCTGTGCTGAACACTGGCTTGCCAAGATTTGGGCACTCCTGGTGTAGAGCACATTAGGTTGAATAGACGTGTTTGGTGTCTGTGCTTTGAGCTATGCGTCTAATGAATTTAACAAGTAATGGAATGGCTGTATTACACATGACCAAAAATGAAAGCTTGATCCACAATAGGCAAAATTTCAGTCAAGATTCAGAATTCAAAATATGTATTTATATATATTAACTAGTGCTGTTAAAAATATAAAATAAATTGATCGCGCAATTAATTTGAAAATTAAACGCCCCTCTGCATTGCAGTACCACACAAACAGTGGGGGCAGTATTGCGCTACGTCGGCGACCAGCATGCCAGAAGAAGAAGCCACTTCATCTGGCCAATGCTGCTGCTTTGTCAAGCTAGCGATGGAAGATAAATACACGCTGTTAAATTAACAATTTCGCTTTAAGTTACTACCAGAGGGGGATTTAGACCAGACAAGTGTAATATCCAAAAGGCAGAGATGGAGCGGAGGGAGGAGGTCTCCGACGGTTGCAGAAGTTTGGAGCGAGAGGCGGGACTTTAGTTAGGCTTTGTTCTTTAAATCAGTGGTCCCCAACGCCCGGGCCGTGGACCGGTACTTGGCCGTGGGTCATGTGGTACCGGTCCGCAGGCTGCACAGAAAAAAAAAGTGGATGTTACCCGTGTTATGTTTTTGGCTGGTTGTTATGTAAATGCTGTTAATAAAGCTGT